>CM077203.1:25085981-25258481 GCA_039654625.1 Rhinogobio ventralis | reverse complement strand
ATATAAAGTCAGAATTGCGAGATATAAAGTCAGAATTGCGTGATATAAAGTCAGAATTGCGAGATATAAAGTCAGAATTGCGAGATATAAAGTCAGAATTGCGTGATATAAAGTCAGAATTGCGAGATATAAAGTCAGAATTGCGTGATATAAAGTCAGAATTGCGAGATATAAAGTCAGAATTGCGAGATATAAAGTCAGAATTGCGTGATATAAAGTCAGAATTGCGTGATATAAAGTCAGAATTGCGAGATATAAAGTCAGAATTGCGTGATATAAAGTCAGAATTGCGAGATATAAAGTCAGAATTGCGAGATATAAAGTCAGAATTGCGAGATATAAAGTCAGAATTGCGAGATATAAAGTCAGAATTGCGTGATATAAAGTCAGAATTGCGTGATATAAAGTCAGAATTGCGTGATATAAAGTCAGAATTGCGAGATATAAAGTCAGAATTGCGAGATATAAAGTCAGAATTGCGAGATATAAAGTCAGAATTGCGTGATATAAAGTCAGAATTGCGAGATATAAAGTCAGAATTGCGAGATATAAAGTCAGAATTGCGAGATATAAAGTCAGAATTGCGAGATATAAAGTCAGAATTGCGTGATATAAAGTCAGAATTGCGTGATATAAAGTCAGAATTGCGAGATATTAAGTCAGAATTGCGTGATATTAAGTCAGAATTGCGAGATATAAAGTCAGAATTGCGAGATATAAAGTCAGAATTGCGTGATATAAAGTCAGAATTGCGAGATATTAAGTCAGAATTGAGTGATATAAAGTCAGAATTGCGAGATATAAAGTCAGAATTGCGTGATATAAAGTCAGAATTGCGTGATATTAAGTCAGAATTGCGAGATATAAAGTCAAAATTGCGAGATATAAAGTCAGAATTGCGTGATATAAAGTCAGAATTGCGTGATATAAAGTCAGAATTGCGTGATATAAAGTCAGAATTGCGAGATATAAAGTCAGAATTGCGAGATATAAAGTCAGAATTGCGAGATATAAAGTCAGAATTGCGAGATATAAAGTCAGAATTGCGTGATATAAAGTCAGAATTGCGAGATATAAAGTCAGAATTGCGATAGCATTACGGTGATGAGTTTTGTGTGAACGGGCAACAATCACAAAAAACAAGTAAAACAATTAGATACATATTTTGAACATATATTTGTGGTTGTGGCAATGTTTTAACAAACTGAGGGATGCATAGCCATTATTGCCATAGATGTTGTCCATAACCTATAATATTCCTTTGATACTGTAAGTAATCAGAAATTACTGCTGCTATGAGAAGAGCACATAAGGGTCAAAACTGCAGTCCCACGGGCTGACCTCAGATCAAACTAAGCATGAGAAAACAACAGCATGCACGGCAGGAACAGTCATCTGGGCTAGTTATTAAAGTAGCATGCCAGGGTATATCTGAATGCCCTTTCTTTTGAATTTTTGTGTGTTTACTTTGTGCCTTTTTTTTTTATACACATCGGTCAACTGTCCTTATTGCGTCAACCAGGGAAGGCCTTTGAATATAGTGTGTGGGAAGCATGTTTGTCTCTTGCTCTAAAGTCCACCGCGTACGACCTTGGCAGAGTTATAAAGCAACATTCCTCCCTCTAGCTGGCCAATGTTTTCTTTTATTCATTTCTAAAGCACATGTTAACATCTGAAACGTTTGCAGTTCCACGTGAGCAGTTAGTGTTTCATACATGATCCCTCTCTGACATGTGTTTTCATTTGTCTCCCTCCCCCTGTGAACCTTCACTGCCACTCAACCCCTCATTTTCACTCCATCCCTCACTTTCGCCCGAGAGCGACACCTCCCCCAATCCCCTCTCGCTCAATGCTGATGGATGGATAGTCACGGATGAGATCCAGCAGTGTGTTATGATCCATTAAGGCCCCAATATACTCACAGCAAAATTCTTAGGGGTAAAAAGAAGTTCGAAATACGAGACCAGTGATTTACTGTTTGCAAACATCCCAATGCCGCCCACACTGCAGCGTTTAGATAAATGTGTAAATATGTGCTGCGAGCTTTCCTCTCAATAACAAAATAAACACACAACAAAAATGAGAAAACAGCAAGCATTGTTTTTAAAATAAAACAAGTATTAGATCACAGCAATGTGGATATGTTTGCAGGAGCTCTGCAATTTGGCACTCTAGTAAAGTCACGCCACGTTTATTTATATAGCAATTTATACAATAGATTGCTTAAAAGCAAGCAGCTTTACATGAAAACCAGTGTCAGTGTATCGTTTAATCAGAATTACAACCTCATGTTCTACTATAAAGAGTATAGTAGTAATGTATAGTGACATTGACGGACTGAACAGAAGAGAACCAGAGAAGATTTCCACATCAAAGAAGGCGGAGCCTCAGAGTCACACTTACCTAGTATCGCCATGGAACAATGGTAGTTCGAAGGTAGTTCGGCCTTTACTAACTTTTCTGGAAAATTCCAAATTTTTGTTCAAAATGACGTCACACCAGTTCGTTCTTCCATTTCGCTTGAATTATATCGGGGTCTTTAAGATCCACTTAAACACATTTCAGGACTTATGGCTAAACCAGAAATGTATTATTAATTAATAATACTACTAATAATAATTTGTTACATTTATATAGTGCTTTTCTAGGTACTCAAAGTGCTTTACATGTGGAAGGGGGGAATCTCCTCAACCACCACCAATGTGCAGCATCCATCTGGATGATGCGACGGCAGACATACTGCACTAGAACGCCCACCACACACCAGCTGATTGGTGGAGAGGAGACAGAGTTATGAAGGCAATCAGTATATGGGGATTATTAGGAGGCCATGATAATGGAAAGAGGCCAATGGGCAAATTAGGCCATGATGCCAGGGTTACACCCCTACTCTTTTCCAAAGGACATCCTGGGATTTTTAATGACCACAGAGAGCCAGGACATCGGTTTAACGTCTCATCCGAAGGATGGTGCTTGTTACAGTATAGTGTCCCCATTACTATACTGGGGCGTTAGGACCCACACAGACCACAGGGTGAGCACCCCCTGCTGGCCTCACTAACACCTCTTCCATCAGCTACCTAGTTTTCCCAGGAGGTCTCCCATCCAGGTACTGACCAGGCCTGTCTTGGGCTACAGGTTGATAATGGCTGCTGATTTGGTGATTTGTCATTTTCATCTACATTAATTGTTGTCTTTTTTGTGCAGCTTAGTCATGTTTTCTAAAAGCATGTTTTCTAATTTAAGTATTGGTCGATATTATATACATTCAATATACATTCAATATTGACCAATACTATAATAATATTTTTTTTAAATCACTAATATTGGTCAATAAATGTTTATTTATTTATTTATTTTCCAAAAACAATTGATAATGTCAGAGCTGTGGCACAGTGGACTGTATACAAAAAGCCCCAAAAATTTAATAAACAGTCATGTCTTTTCTCAGCACATATTGGTATTACTATTAGGGATGCTAATACTAATAGCATTAGGGATGCTAATACAAACTGCTCTACAGAGCGCTAGCTACTGTCTGCTCTCTCCGACGACGACATGTTTGTCCTGTGTCGGCCACCGTAGCTTCTCTATGTGCTTCGAAAGGGAGGGGTGAGCGGTGAGGGATTGCAATTCACAACCTCACCACTAGATGCTGCTAAAATTTGCACACTGAACCTTTAATTGCTAAAACGTATCAATGGTCGATTAAGCAAGGTCATGTGTGTGGCTCATCTGCAAAACACATACAGCAGACACACAAGGAAAAATTGCGAACATGTCATAGTTATGTATTACGCCGTCTGCTCTAAATGCTCTCGCGCTACTTTGATGTCATAAGGCCAGTTCACACCACACAGACAAACACCAACAAACAAGTTGGCCGTTGGATTTAGAATTTTATGAAAAATAAGTGTCATATTCACACTGCCCCGAAAGTTGCCAAAAAACGCTGATTGAACATGTTCAGTCGGGTGAAAACAAACCCCAACCAACACCAACAGACGCCGACAGGGGTAACACACTGATCCGACAAAACCCAACAAACGTGTGTGAACTGGCCTATACAGCGATCGGTCTGCGCAGTGTCAAGTCGAATACATCTAATGTCTTCAAGCCATGGAATGGATTAGGTAGGCTAGCTGTTTATTTCAAAACATAATTAACCAAGAGTCCAAAAAAACCCTCCAAACAAGTGATTTTACTGAACATAAGAACTACTTACTTGAGTAAATGCCACAATAAAAGCACTTAAAATAAACAAGTAATAAGATCCTGATGGATGAGTGATTATCTTCCAGTGCAGTTTCAGCTGTGCGCTCCTATGCTATGACGCACGGTAAATCAGGACCTGTCAATCTGAGCGATCAATACAAGCGCGCTCCAGCTGTAAATCAGTGTACGATTGGTCTCTACACATCATCCCTAGCCACTATACCCACCCACTAGGGCTGCACAATTAATCAAATTTCTAATCGGGATTACGATTACGGATGCAACGACAATTACCACAAAAAAAAAGTATACTTACATTATTCTGCGTGCTTAAGAGATGTGTTTAGAGCATGTTAATTTGTGAAAGGTGAATCACAACTACTTCAGATTAGGGACTAACCCAGCTCAATAAAAACTACCAGTGACGTAACGTTAAGTGTACGCGGACTGGTTGAACGCATGCGAAACACCAGCACCCGCCATTTTTAAAAAGTTGTGTACACAACCTATATATTAACTACACAAACTAACTTTACAAACATGGAAAACAGTGATAGATGGACCTCTCAAACTTTATGCTAAGGAGAAAATCCAAGGCAACTTTGAGGGGACCAAGCGAAACATTATTATGTATTTCTGCTCAGCTAGTCACATTGGATATCAAACATGGCAAACGCTAAAATTAATACTTTTTCATATACTGTCTACTTTCTTTGTATAATAGTTCTACCTAATAACATATTAGACAGGACTGTTAAACAGATCATGAGCTGATGAAGACGGAGAATGCGCTGTGTGCTCAGGCTCTGGCGTTCTCAGCGACGTCAAAATAAATGTCCGCTGCGCCGTCAAAACAAAAGTCAAAACAACAAGCGTGACTTACGTCACTTCAGAGTTCCTACTGTTGGTGCAAATGCAACCAGGAAAATGTTCCTATAGGATCCTTTAGTTCTCTAAGTTCCTAGAACTACCCGGTGCAAAAGCCCCTACTATTGTACCATGCATATATATATTTTTTTTTTTTAAAGAAGAAACCAAACCAATGTATAGTTGACATTTGAGGCTTAATGCTGTAAAAAAGCAATAAAAGTTTTTTTTATTTTATATAAAAATATGACGCAGTTGCTTCAAACAATGGTATAAAGCTATTCAAAACATCATTTAATGTAAATTGTGATAATCTAGATTAATAATCGCAATTACAATTTCAAGGGAATAACCAACAATTATGATTTTTGTCATAATCGTGCAGCCCTACCACCCACCACACCCGAGATCTAGTTTCCATTGGTTGAGCTTTCAAATGACATTGGAAAACACTGCGTCACAATCGCAACGCAAAGTTCTATAGCTTTAGCCAAGCAGCGTGTCATGTCACTCCGTGATTAGCACATTGTGTCGTATGTTATGTTTGTGTGAAACCAGAACGTGGTGCAAAAGCATCATGTGTATACCAGGGGAGTGAGGTCCATATAAGCTGCGTATGCTCTGCATATCCAAGCCATGTGCTTAATAGTATTAAAACTATAAATCACTATAAATTCTCTTATTTTAGGTTCACCATAAAGCTTACATGATAACATTTTAGTAGGCTAACACGTATGTAACTGTCTGTCATTTATTTATTTGCCAAACGGCTGTAATTTTCTTCAAATCTGCTAGTTATGGAGGGTTTCAGGTAAGCAGATCCACAGCAGCTTTGGCACCTACGCTCTGTTATGTATCGTTGTCCCGCGTTCTCATTGGTTTGCTGGCATATGGGGGATTTCATGCACAGGGAAAGCTGTCCACGAATTACTCTACCAAGCGGAAAAATGTGCTGTTGTTGTCAGATCTCGATCACAGAAAATAGTATTGTATTTGATAAAGAACTAAATAGACTAGCTAAATCTAATGAAAAAAAGTAATTACTAAAGCAATATTCAAAGTAATTATTTTTTTTACTAAAACATAAAAACTGTTAAAGACAAATCTATTGTAAGTAGACCTACTGTAACTATCCGAGGTTGTTAATCGATAGTCTACATTTGTTAAAGTAATTGCATTATATCAACTTGTTTTTTTTGTTTTGTTTTTTTGTTTAATTGATCTTTAATTTTAACAACGATCAATTATGGGAATTTATGTAAATTGCTAATTGCTATGATAAATTTTTCTCCTTCCAGTTAAAGAACTCATTCTTTTCCTCATTTTTTTTTTAATTTCTGTCTTTCAGCTCCTCCACGTTATTGGTTCATGTGTGATGTAGCATAAATCAGCAACAAAGCAGGCTGCTATCTCTCTTTTGCATCTATATTTTCATCTCTCTTTCTCTCTCTGTGCAGTTCTCTAATTATAGACGTCCCCACCCCCAGCACACCCAGTTTATCTCCGCCTGTTTTCCACCACACTGTTATGTAATGCCCTGCTCCACTCCAGATCCACACACACACATAGTGGTAGGTGGGACAGTGTCCATGTTTACCAGAGGATAAGGCTACAATACAGCAATAGAATGATAGATGACTGGACTTTAATAGCACACAACATTGTGATTTATAAAAGCCCTTCTTACGCAAGTTACAGTGTGTCTGACAAACTGCACTGCCATTAAACCAAAGCACAGAGCCAAACTCTCTCTCTCTAAACACACACAGTCTACTTACACTTACACATACACTTACGTAAGACACTTCATAAAAATGTCATCCGATATAATAATAAAAACAGTTTTCTTGCATATCTCACTATGATTTTCCCAAACAAAACAGGGAAAACAGCAACAGAAGTTTTCTATTTTCATTTATTTTAAAATGTAGTTTATTCCTGTGATCAAAGCGGAATTGTCAGCATCATTACTCCAGTCTTCAGTGTCACAGGATTCTTCATAAATCATTCAGATACGCTGATTTGATGCTCAAGAAACATTTATTATTATTATCAATGTTGAAAACAGTTGTGCTGCTTCATATTTTTGTAGCATTTATTTGAAATAGAAAGCTTTTGTACCATTATAAATGTCTTTTCTGTAACTTTTGATAAATTTCAAACATCCCTGCTGAATAGAAGTATTAATTCCTTTTAAAACAAATCTTCCTGACTCTAAACCTTTGAACAGTAGTGTATATATAGAGCCCTATCAAGGGACCATAATATAGAGACTTGGAGGGATCTTTCGATATTTGTGGAATATAAAATAAGCTAGTAAGGCTGAGAGAGCTAACCAACTAAACCAAATGAAAACCAGACTAGGAGAGCAGTTAAAACAACTAAGACAATCAAACCAGATTAGTTTATAATAGACAACAAAAGACAAAGATACACAGACAGAAAGAACTTTGCACCCGCATGACAACAAACCACTTCCTCACATGTCCAAATTTAGTTTGACGAGTTTGAAACATCCTCACACTCCTCTGAACTGCGGCATCAAAATAACGGTAAAACATTCACAGAGCATGACAACAAAACTTTTAAATAAAATAAATGTACTTTTTTAATCAGCAGGCTGACTGAGCACAATGAGGCTGGGGAGACACACTTTGCTATTTGAGTGTTGAAGCAAACCAAACAAAATGGAGGCTATCAAGTTGTGTAAACAAAGTTTGAGAGGAGTCCGCTGAGGGACGAATAAATGAGTGTTTAGGTGGACATGGTACGTTTTTCATTAGAATCTGAATATCAAAGGAACAGTCCTACACACTACAGGGCAAAAACAAGTCTCATTTAATACCTCTGAGAGTAGACACGCTTACCCTGACATACCTTACTTGGCAACTCAGATTATGTCCAGAGCAACATTACTGCTGTAAAGGTCCTGAGGGCTTAATCATATGCACACAAGCACACACACAGTTGGCAGTAAGGCTGTGAAAGTGCAGTGCAGTACATGTAGTTCATCTGACTGAAGCAGTATGCAGTACACACAACTTCACATCCTTGTGAACTTAAACACAGTTTTTTGTGGTGTTGTTGTTATTTTAATGCAATAACTCCCAGCTGCGGCTTTAGCAACATATTTGACAGCCTTTTGAGACAACTATGTTATAAGCCATCTTTGAGGTTCTCATTTCCATCTGAGGGCGAGGGGAAACCCCCACATCGGCTGTTTTTTTAAGTGTTTGCTTTTGTGTGAACTCATTTCACTTGTGAGGGCCAAATAGGGACTAAATAGTTCCTTCAAATGTAAATATGGCACATTTATGGTTTGGTTAGATTACGGTTAGGTTAGATTTAGGGCTGTCACTAACGATTATTTTGGTAATCGAGTAATCAGTCAATTATTTTGACGATTAATCGAGTAATTGTGAAACAAATTGTGGTAATAAAAATAGACATAAGTGAACAATAACCAGTAAAATTACAAAATACAGTTTGTTCAGTTCCAAACAGTTGTTATCATGTTGATAGGGTGTTGTTGGAGGCTGTGAGTGTTGCTATACAGTTAGTAATGTGTTCCATAAGCTGTTAGTGGCTGTAAGTTGGAGGCTGTTGCTAAATGGTTGTTAGTGTGTTTCTAGGGTGTGTTGGCTGGCTCTAAGTGTTGCTAAGGTGTTCTAAGTGGTTGTTATCATGCTTTCAGAATGATGTGGCTGGTTGTGAGTGTTGCTATGCAGTTGCTAAGGTTTTTCTAGTGATTGTTAGTGTGTTCCTAAGGTGTTCTAACTTATTGTTGGAATCTTGTTTGGGCGTTGTTGGAGACTGAGGGTTGCTATACAGCTGCTAATCTGTTCTAAGTGGTTGTTAGTCTGTTTCTAGGGTTTGTTGACTGGCTCTAAGTGTTGCTAAGGGGTTCTAAGTGGTTGTTATCATGCTTTCAGAATGATGTGGCTGGTTGTGAGTGTTGCTATGCAGTTGCTAAGGTTTTTCTAGTGATTGTTAGTGTGTTTCTAAGGTGTTCTAACTTATTGTTGGAATCTTGTTTGGGTGTTGTTGGAGACTGAGTGTTGCTATACAGCTGCTAATCTGTTCTAAGTGGTTGTTAGTGTGTTTCTATGGTGTGTTGGCTGGCTCTCAGGGTTTCTAAGATGTTCTAAGTGGTTGTTATTGTGCTGTTAGAACGTTGTTGCTGATTGTGAGTGTTGCTATGCAGTTGCTAAGGTGTTGCAAGTGATTTTAGTGTGTTTATAAGGTGTTACTTTTTGGAATGTTGTTTGGGTGTTGTTGGAGACTGTAAGTGTCGCTATGCAGCTGCCACTCTGTTCTAAGTGGTTGTTAGCACTTTTAGGCTGTTGTGGCTGGTTGTAACTGTTGCTGTGCCATTGCTAAGGTGTTGCTAGTGATTGTTAGTGTGTTTTTAAGGTGTTCTGACTTATTGTTGGTCAAGTTGGTTCTCATCTCCGTTGGTGGGACATGTGTCACTATGCATCAAAATCAGTCATGGCTGACTTTAAAAATGGAAAAATACAAGGAAGTTGGATGGATGGATCCAAAATACATCAGAATACAAAATAAGGAACATAGTTGTGTTCAGTTTTAGTATTTGACCACAATATACATTTTTATCTATCCATATGGGAATAATGTGAACATGTCTAATCCTGCATTTAAATGTGTATTTGGGGCCCTGATCAGTGTCCCCAGCCGACACAGCTCAAGTGGGTAAACACAGTACAGGAATAAATAGTGATGAAAATATCTGAGACGAAACAGCTGAACTAATCAAACAAACAGGCCTTAAGCAAACCTCACCAACCACTTCCGCAGAGAGAGAGACAGACCCAACCAGAGTGCTTTCTGTCTGCTACAGAGCAGTTTGTTACTTTTATATTTATATATATATATATATATATATATATATATATATATATATTTATATATATATATATATATATATATATATATATATATATATATATATATTTATATATATATATATATATATTACTAAAAATCAATTGGAAAACTAATTTAACTACATTAAATTAAATTAATATTATGTAAAATTATGATGTCTGATTTTGTAGCAAAAACTGATATAAACAGGAGCGGCTGAAACAAAATCACACACTAGCCTATTTGGAGGATGCCAATGTTGGCTTTACGGAGATAAATATTAGGAATACAAGTATAATGGACTCTATAAAGACCAAAAAGTTGGAGGGCATATTATATATAAGTCTTTAAAGACCCCCTGTGGTGAGGTGTTTTTAATATATTTTAAGACAAACCATGTGCGAGTTAACACCATTGCGGAGTATTTTCTCCTTAAAACTGCAGTGAAAAAAAAAGACAAAATGCAGTTTGAAATCTCTGATGTTTCTGACATTACAAACTACCTTGTAACCAATCACCGCAACGTGTGGGCGGGCTTTAGCATATCATTAACTATGACCGCTCTGAAGCAGGAGAGTCTCAAGAGAAGCCAGGTTATCCCGGTATATTTTTCTGATGATATGAAAAATCTGGTACATTTACAATATAGCGGGTGAATTGTGTATATGATGTATATTGCGATGTTGTGATGAACTATATGCCTTTCTCCACTAAGTTGTTTTAAGCGTTTCTAAGGATGCTGATTTTCAGAAGGCAGGTGTCTGACTCTGAGATGGCAAACGGGAACATTGTGTAACATTAGCAACACATTATCAGCTGTTTGATAACGTAGTCAAGCAAAAGGCTAATCATATTAATTACCGTTATGTGTCCGACGTTGTAGAGAGCGATCCATAAAATGATACATCGACTTGTGAGTTCTGTGTGAGTGAGTGGAGGCGGGGGACATTACCATATTCATGGATCCGCATATACTAAATCAGAGCCATAGAAAAAGAGAGTTGCGACACGCTTTGATCTCACCGCCACGTGGTCACGTGGTTCATAGAGCTCTCAATAGTTCCAAACAACTCCGCGCTGTCAATCTGTTTGAATAGGATTCAGCAGGATAAACAGCAGTTTCACTATATTTGCAGCAATTTCTGGTAAATATTAACACAATATGTGCATAGACTTCGACTTTAATTTAATCATATGTTTTCTCATCATAACAAACAAAGCACAGATACGATTTAAATAAAGATTTAGTTTAGTCAGATGTTTTTGTTTTTCATTAGACTTTGTGATGTTACATACAATTAGCCTATATATTTAACACTTCAGTACAAATAAAGTAACAAAAATAGATATTTTAATGTTATAATAGTGATTTGATAATCTATAAAAATGAATTCAAAAGAAAAAAAAATGGCTATAATGAGCCAATAAGTGTTCCTCTTCCGCCATCTACTGGTTATAGTGGTAATTTCTTTTATCATTTTAATGTTAACGTCCTAATGTTATTTTATGATACTCGAAGCATACACAACAGGTGAATATAAATGAATGATGCTAGCATATACATAATTTAACCCAAGAAACAAGTTTTAAATAGTGTTTAAAAAAAACAGGGCATCCTATTTAATTCAACTCTTTATATCCAGGCGCTAGATACGTTATTCCTTAAATGGGCTGACTTCATAGAAACGCATTTGACAGAATTAGGATCTCAGAGACTAAAAACTGTTGAAATATGACAGATAGCATCTGGATATAGTAGCTGTTGCAGTGCTGCTCACGTTATCTAACTGCAGTCTATTATCTATTATATAACAATAAACATTAACTCTAACATGCTTTATAAAATACATCTATCAATATTCCTGAGAGGTCAACTAATGCCATAAAATCTCAAAATATGCAGTAATTTCATCAATTTGCCAGCGAGTGTGCTTGAGATACACTGAAATGAATGGGGTTCAATGCTGGAACTATTGGTTGTTTGGAACTATTGGTTGCTCCATGACACGCTTTACTTCCGCATTCCTCAGTTCCTATGGAAGTCTATGGAAGTGTCGTAACTCTGTTTTTCAACGGCTCTGTACTAAATGAAGCAAGGGTGTAGAATTACATTCAAGCATTTTAAGGCATGAATAAATTTTTTTCACAGGAAAAAAAACATTTAAATATGTCATTTTGGTGATCAAAGATGAGTTTTAAGGAATATAATTATTGACTACAGGGGGACTTTAAGAAGCACTGATTATTACAATCCTTTAAATTAGCCACAATAAACATGAGTAATGAATCAGATATAAATCACTGCTCATCACCTCCTACTCTCCAATATTACTCATCATGTATGTATGTATGCTATTACTGTGTGTAGCATTGCTGCATTGGCAATATTTTGAGTTATATAGAGTATTTTAGGGAAATTTAGTTTGATTCATTGAATCTATTAACAAGTTTGCTATGATACATTTTTAGTGGGTGACAAATTAATACTATACGATATTTTTGGTGATTTTTTAAAATCATTTTTTGCTGCATAACCGATGTGCTCACAGTGAATTATTGTTGTTCAAAAGCATAAACACTGTTTCTTAAGATACACACCTTGGTGGTTAATTTACAAATGGCAATAAAGAATAACCTCGCTTTGTACATACAGTATGTTTAAAATTGACACAAAAAGAAAAAGGGGCTTTAAATAATTTCAGACTTCGGCACCAGGCCCTAAGAACCAAAGCTCAGTTTTTCCAGTGGGGAATTTTTATTTCATTTTATTATGTTAAGCTAAATGTAAAATGCAAGTTTTTTTCTATTTCTTTCACTTCCCTTTTCTCACTATATATACACCTTCTTTTCTTGGGCTACACAATTATGCTGAACACAGTAAATACAGCTCTGCGCTAAATATGAGCTCCAAAAACATCAACATGAAGGGCATTTGTCTACACACAAAACACACAGCTCAGCTCCTCTGGCAATTGCTCATTTGGTTTCAGATCACTGTAGGGAATCATTGAATTATTATTACACCAATAAGCATCAGTGTGGGTTTTTGTGGATTTTGCACTCAGATTTCATTCATTCATTTTATTCAAGACAAGATGAGCAAGAGAAGGGGAACAATAGGTGGTTTTACTTAGTAGTCAGTAAAGAAAAGCACATAATATTTCTTAGAGCTATTCATGATGGCAGTCATATGAAGCTGAACAGCATACTCAAACATTTAAGTGTCATGAAAGTTATGTATAATGCCAGTAGGACTGTTTGTATAAATTCACACAGCTAGAACGATAAACCTCTCTTTCATTAGGCTGATTTCTGACTGACTATCCAGATTTATATCTGTGCTCAGTTTAGGGAAGTGAAGAGGAAACCAAATCTGTGGAAAACTTGATGACAGAAACATAAACTAACTGAAAAGACATTTGAGTCTTGAGTGATTAATAGCATGAAGTTGGGCTTTTAGAGGGAAAGTTACCTGGATTTTTTTATTATTAAGATCATTACATTCCAGAATCAGGGGGACTTTTTTTCCAATGAATAGTTACAGTATACGTAATGTACAAAAAATATTAAACAAAAATCCCCATGTATGTGGATCACAATGAAAAGTCCTAAAAGTACTACGCAAACATTTCCCAAATGAATTTCCCAACAATATTACAGCATTAATAAAACACAAATTCATTACTAATGCAGTACACTGGGAAAAACCTGAAACTAGTGCAGAACTGAAAACCAGTTCTCACAATACCAAATTATCAGTCTATAGCAACACAAAAAATTTTGATACCACAGCAAAAACAAATCTGCTAACGAACATACTTTAAAAAGTGTAATATTATTATAAATATTAAAATTCAATTAACAAATTTACATGTCTTCAATTATTTCGCTAAGTTCTCATGCAATTAACATTAGCAAAACAAATAAACTCAAATTACTAGAACAGTCTTTGTCAAGTATGTACATATATGATACATTATTATTGTTACATATTTCCTGGCTTTGTGTTTTTTTTTGCATGTTTTGTTCATTGGACTTTTAGTTTGCATGTTTCTGTTCCTGTTTCCTGTCCTGTGTGCAATGTTTTGTAGTCCCTTGTAGATTTTTCTAATTGATTAGTTCTGTCTTGTTTGCCAACTACCCCTCTAGTATTTAAACCCCAGTGTTTCTTGTGTTCCTTGTCGAGTCTTGTCTTACATGGATGTGTGTTTGGTGCTGCTCATTCTGTTCCCTGGTTCTCTGTTTTATTTTGTTTATTTTGTTATTAATCTCTTTGCATTTGGATCTAGCTCTCCTTTTATTTTTGAGTTCACCCAGCGTTACAATTATGTAATAAAGCTAACTAAAATTTATCCACTCAAGAGCAGTGAATAGTTTCCTCTTTTTTTTTTTATTGTTACAAATTTATTGTAATTTATTGTATTTTTTAATACTTGAAACTACTGATTTCTGAAACTTATACAATAAAGCTCCTCTGAAGCTATTTTTTATTGTACAAAGTGCTATATAAATAAAATTTACCATCTGATTACATTCACTTATGACATAACTGGTTGTGTTTACATTAATATCCTGCCAAGACAAGCATTTTGACCAAGAAGTACATTTGATCGTTCATGCGCACAGCCACATTACCGCTCTTCACATGCAAGCAAACACTCATGGGAGCTCAAAAGCAGCGGCTTTCCACTGCAAGAACAATTTTTTCAAAGATTATTTGAGTACATTTTACAAGAAAATACAATTTCTACTTTAAAATTTCACATTTAACTCAATGTGTTTCTTTACTTTTCTTCGCAATTATTTGTGGAATTCACTAGCGATTTCTGAGTGAAAACTGTTTCGAATCCTACATTAAATTTTTCAGTGTGCCAAAGCAAGTCAATACTCTGTACTGGTAGGATTGTAAAAAGTACCAGTACTACTGACATCCTAGGATGCCCAGTGTCGTGCAGAGGCCGATGTGATTGGATCTGACCATGGTTGTATTTGGCTCATACACTGATCTTCTATAGTTGGGTCAATGATTATTGTTCACTGACTAGATGTAAATCCAGACTGCCCTCTCACCCATTGCAATCCCATAATACTGTGACAAATCAGATTATAGGGGCAAGTAATCACAGTGAGTAGCCAAGCCCTGTTGAATCAACAGTTCAGAGAAACCACGCTAACTTAATCAAATTCGCAGCAGAGACGTGTTTCTTCAATCTGTGCACTGTGTAACTTCACAATATCACACAGATGTGAAGCTTTAGCGGAGACACTAATTCATGTCATATTGAGTTTTGTGATGTGGTTACAAGATAAAATAAAAGCAGAATAGATGTCGAAAAAATGAAATGGCCAATCCACGAGTGAGTTTGTAGGTTTTAGTAAACACTAGATAATTTCAAGTAGTTCATTCATGGTTTGGTCCGCCTACAAAGTAGACCTTGACCCTCAATCCAAAGCCCTGGCGTGCAAGTCACGGTGCAGTGTGGTCTAACCTTGCTCCAGGGTTTTTTTGGACCCTGTGGTTCAGGCAAAGCGGCCGCAACTCAGCTTCTCTAAATCCACCACTCTGGGTGTGGCCGTAAATACCGCTAGCGTTTTCTAGGAACTCAGCAAAGAGCAAGAGAGTGTATTTAAACGTGTTTGTGTGCATAATGTAGTTTGCTGGGATCACAAGACAGCAGCCTAATGTTTAGAGCAAATGCGCACAGGCAGGAGATAAAGCAAACAGTGGATGCGGAAACCAGCAAAACCACCCTGACTTGTTCCAAACTCGACAATGAGCCACAGTCTTAAAGGTGAGGAGGTCAGTGCTGAGTTAGCGCAACAATGCATATTCAATGCGAGCAGAACCAACATGAAGGAATATTCCAGGTTCAGTATGAGCTAAGCTTAACCAACAACATTTGAGGAATAATGTTGATTACCACAAAAAAAAAACATTTTATACTTGCCCCTCCTTTTCTTAAAAAAGAAAAAAGCAGAAATCTATTGTTGAGGTACTTACAATGGAAATGATTGAAGCAAATTCATGTTACAACATGGACTATTTCAATAGTATAGCCACAGGACAAAATGCATGTTAAAAGGATAGTTCACCCAAAAATGAAATTTATCCCATGATTTACTCACCCTCAAGCCATCCTAGGTGTATATGACTTTCTTCTTTCTGATGAATACAATCGGAGTTATATTAAATAATGTCCTGGAACTTCCCAGCTTTATAATGGCAGTGAATGGTAAATGAGATTTTGAAGGTCAAAAAAGTGCATCCATCCATTCTAAAAGTGCTCCACACGGCTCCAGGGGATTAATAAAGGCCTTCTGAAGTGAAGCGATGAGTTTTTGTTAGAAAGATATTTATATTTAAGTCTTTACAGCCTAAAATAACTAGCTTCCAACAGATGACCGTACGCAAGTTGACTTGCGTTATAAGAGTAACCTGTGACTAGGGATGGCTCGATACCACAATTTTGGCTTCGGTACGCTACCACGATTTAATACCGAAATATCGCTATTAAATCAATACCATACAGGGTCTGAATTTTGGCACGGGTATTGCGCATAATTTTACTCGTTTCGCGTTTATAAAGCGGGAAATTACTGCAAATGTTTATTAGTAAATTAATCAACACAGATTATTACATCAAATCGTAATTTGAAAAGTTTCAAGCAAATGGCTTCAAAAGACATCGCGTCTGCGGGCTTCGATACACTTTCGCTTGCGTCTGAGACAGCTGACGGAAATCACTTGCCCACGTCTTTTTAAACCTTGCCATTTTTAACATCCAAGCGATTTTATATCATGCAGTCTAAATTAGGTGTTTTTCCTTAAACGTGCAAATGCACACACAATTATGTCAAAATGTACGTCTGAGTTTTCACTGTTAGTAAATAACTTTTGTAACTTTAAATAACAAGGATTTGCCTGTTTAATATATTAACAGTAAAGACTACCAGTGTTATTTTACATTTGATCACTTTATTCAAATTCTGTAGCATTTCTGTACCTGAATACTACTCTTAGACCTACCTAAACTTACATGCAAATATTATGAGATCTAAACGTCATTGGTTCAAACGCACGCTGGAGCTTTCGTGTTATTTAAACAATACGATCTTATGTAACTTATGTGCGTTGATCAGTGTTAAAAGAAAATAAATGTCTAAATTAGATTGTTTGAATGATGCACTCACCTGTCGATCTCTTAATGTCTATAAAAGTAAAGATGGGCAAGTAACTGATGCTTGCCACTTAGTACTTAGGTTTGATGGTTCTTCATCAGTTATATAAGCAAAGTAATTCCAAATTCCACTTCTACTGCTCTCTTAATTAATTAGTTTTGTCGTGTTGAGTGAGATTCAATTGCTTTATCCAATTTGTTCCTCCGTGTTGTCACATTTGCCGGTTTCGCGTCAGTTTGGGTACACCACTGCCACCTAGCGGTGATCTTTGGAACAGCAGCATATACAAAAATGAGCAAAATCATGATATAGTACCGTTTGAAAAAAAATGTATAACGGTAAATTTCCAGTACCGGTATACCGCACATCCCTACCTGTGACGCTACATATGACGCATTGACGAACGTGGAAGCGCAGAGGATAGAGCAAAACAAAACAACGGTCACGAATTAGAAGTGTAAAACAAGAAATGACAAGAGGATTTCGATATAAAGCCCCGTTTCCAACGAAATTACCCGGAACAATTTGTCCCAGGAACTTTTTTCCCAGGAACTCTTTTTCCCCCAGACCTGCTGCTGTCTGCGTTTCCATCGCGGTCTAAAGTACCGTGAAGATTAGTCCGGTGACGTAGGACTGTGCGTGTCGACTTTACAGTTCCCACTGGATTTCGTCCTTTGCAAATAAATTGAATAAAGCATGAACCTCGTCGTTGGCCCATTGGTCGACAACAACTCCATTGTTGATTTGAATAGCAATCAACTCTTACTGCAGCGCACCGCATCTGCAACAGACTTTTAAAAATAGTGGTTGAAATAAAATGCTGCGTCAAGTCGACCAATCAAAATGCTGCATGAACTTAACCAATCAGCATGTTCAGTGCCCAAGTCCCGCCCCCGAAAGTTCCTGAACTTTAAAAAAGTACTACCTCGCGAGCAGGGCCGTTTTGAGGGGGAAATCTTTACCCGGAACTTTATTTAGACCCCGGTTCCTGCGGTCAAAACACACCAAGTACCACCCCAAAGTCCCTAGTTCCTGGGGAAAGTTCCTGCGGTGGAAACGCGGCTTAAGAGAAGAGGAGCTTGAGTTTGTTGCCCAGCCCTATTTGTTTGAATTGCGAGAGGTGTCAAAGCTTAGGCTACTCCTACATCCTACGTCATACACCGCGTCACGAGTTACTCTACATTGTGTTCGTCATATACACCTAGGATGGCTTGAGGGTGAGTAAATTAGGAAGAAAGTTCATGTCAATTATTATTCAAGATAAAAGATTTAAAACTCAATCCTGGATTAAGTTAGAATAGATCATGCCAAAACCATTTCGGAGTAGATCTGAAACCAAAAGAGATTAGAAAATTGAGTGTCACATTAATAGTGTCCTGTCATATGATCCATATGGTTTGTCTCCCTGCTTTATATTAGTGAAGATTGCTTTTTAAGAGCTGAAATGATTTCACAAGGGTCACATTGATCGTCGTGCGAGTGTGTGGGTTTGAGTGAATGAGAGCAGCGAAGCGGCCTTGATCCTGGAACAGGGCTTTCATATTGTAAGGATTTAGAGCTGAATCTGGTGCCATGACCCGGAGCAAAGAGTAGAGGCCACTGGGTCACTGCAGCAAACACAGAGATGAGAATATGAAAATACTGAGATCTTATCAATTTTCTACAATATTAGTCAAAGACTAAAGACTAACATATCAAAGAGCACATGATTACCTGAGCATCATGAAAAAACTAAGTGAAATCGGCCAGGCTCTTTATGACAGTGCAGAGTTTTTGGAGAGGTTGTTGGAAGCATGACATCCATCTGGAAAAGGGGGAATTGACAGAAAAGGGGACCGATCCAGCTGTTTTTAAAAGTCAGAGTAGGCTGCCATTTATTCCCAAGAAGAAGTTGGGAATTCTTCTAACTGCGAAAGATTATGTAAGATGTGGGTGTGTGAATGGTAAAGAAGAGAGAGGGCCTCAACGGTGCTTTCCTCTAGTTCCTGCGTTTCTATTGAAACTCAAAGAACTCAAAAGGCCAAGACTCATCATGCAATGACAATTTACAGCTGGTCCGAGAGCAGTAAAATCATTTCATAAGGTTAAATGTCTTGATCAGAGAAAACACATAAGAAATGCTCATAAACAACTTCCATAAAATGATGATCAACGTGCCCAGGAGCAAAGTATACACACACAGAAGAAGACGGAATTTCTTCACTCAGTGCGGCACACCACAATCTGAAAAGGAGCTATAATGAAGAGCAAAATATGAGCAAAATAACAAATGAAAACTATAATCAAGAAAGTAAACAGCATAGCTTAGGGCAATCGAGGCAGTACAGCCAGTAAAAACATTTGATTAACTGGCTCTTCGTCTTCCCTACAGACAAACAACGAGTCCACAACCAGCATTCCTCGACAAGAGTTTAGGTCTGGTAGAAAAAACAAACTTGTTTCTGTCGTTTTTTCTTGCATGCTCTCTTTCCATGTGCACTGGACGAACCACGCTGTTTGGGGTCAGACCAAGCGTCTGGTGCTGAATTTATGTCTGCCAGAAACTTCACAACTGTAGCTACAGCCTCATTCTGGACCATAAAAGCTTCAAATCTGCATTTGGTAAATTCAGCACCTGAATTTATGTCTGCAGCCTCATTTTTGGACCATAAAAGCTTCTAATCTGCATTTGGTGAATTCAGCACCAGAAAAAACTGCTTTAAATGTACTGAGAGATTTCCTTGGGCAGCATACATTATTATATACATTATTATATAATAATTATTATTATATAAAAACAAAACGGGTGACCCAGAGTAACAGAATAATAGGGATTTTTGCAAGTGATTGCAGTTTAGCTTCAGAATTAATTAATAAAGCTCAACTTCTGCATAACTTATTTTTTTGGTGTGTGTGTGTGTGTGTTCATGTTTTTCTATCCCGGTGGGGACTTTAACCTGAATGCACACTGACTCATGGGGACTCGTGTCACTGTGGGGACCTAAATTGAGGTCCCCATGAGGAAACAAGCTTATAAAGTATACAGAATGAGTTTTTTTGAAAATGTAAAAATGCTGAAAGTTTTGTGTGATGGGATTAGGGGTAGGGTTAATGTAAGAGGAGAGAATATACTTGTTTGTACAGTATAAAAACCATTACGTCTATGGAGAGTCCCCACAAAGATAGCAAACCGGACGTGTATGTATGTATGTGTGTGTGTGTGTGTGACGTGCAGGCATGCAGTGAGACATCAAGTCTCAGAAGGAAGCTTTGTTGAACAGACATGTCTTATTTGAACGAAGATTAACATGGGCTTGTTTGAGGCTTAATTCAGTCAAGATAGGAACTGAGGTTTAGACAATTTCCGTATAGTTGTATATTGAGGATGAACTAAAATGTTTTCCTGATTTCAGGATAAGTGTTACATATACTTGGGTTTGACAATCAGGAGCTTCTTATAGCTGCTAATTGCGCTGCTGTAAAATTATTTTATACAAATTAAGCTACTATAGAAGAATAACTTCAATATGCTTGCTATAAGTATTTTGGTCGATACTGATAAGCCGATAATCATTTTCACAATCATTATCACATCTGATATTAAAACACTACTATTCTGTATTATATAATATGTATTATAATATATACTATTTTGTCTAAATAAATATTTAAAAACAATAAAAACTTGAATATCATTTTAAATTTAGGGATCACAGCATGTACATTATGAAAAATGTATACTCATTTTAAAATTACATTTAAGTGTTATTAAATTATTAGTGTATTCAAAGATTAACTTTAAGTAAGTGTTAGAGGATGGCAAAGGTGATGGTGTGACAAAAAAGAAAACACTATGAACAAAAAATGTTTAAAAAAAAATTGGTAAAGCTCATATATGCATGACATGCACAATGTTGCCGTCTAAGGCCACTCCCATCAGTCTGCTATGGATTCGCTTGACCAGAGTCAAATGCCGCCTTGCTTTAGTAGGAAATACTTCTTAGTAAACTTTGTCATATTGGTGTTGATTTATTGTTCCCAGGGGCAAGAGTTCAAAGAGAAAACGTTTAGTGGGAGTGAGTTATTTTCTGTTTCCAGTGAAGGAACTAGTGCGTTGTAGGCAGTGGTTAAAGGCTGCAAAGTATTGTAAATATGGAGAGAATGCAGCGACGGAACAACTGAAAAACCTCTGTTTGTAGTTAACATTTCAAACTGGATGACCACAAACAGTGTTTTAGGCCAAACGGAGGGGAACGCCGTCACATACAGGTAAGAAAGCTGTTGCCATAGTGTTCCATTATTACCATAATGCTGTTTAAAGAGTAGAGAAATTATGATAAACTTACCTTTACAGTAATTGTTCTGTTAATAGCCGTTAGTAACTCTATCGCTCCGACTGTCTGTGGGCGGGATACAAAAATCCGGAATAATCTATAGTTTTCAAGAAAGCCCTGGATGTGTTTTGCGTCATCCGGCTGACTTTTGCTGACAAAGCAACGTGAATTAAACATTGTTAATTTAAATATACTACTGACAGGGGCAGTCTTGGCCTAATGTTTAGAGAGTCAGACTGGTAACCCGAAGGTTGCGGGTTTGATTCTCAATACTGGCAGGAAATGACTGAGGTGCCCTTGAGCATGGTGCCTAACCCCCAATCAATCTCCGGGAGCCGCAACAAAAATGGCTGCCCACTGCCCTGGGGGTGTGTGTTTACTACTCACCACTCCTAATGTGTGTGCGCTAACTTGGATGGGTTAAATGAGGACAAATTCTGAGCATGGGTTACCATACTTGGCCACATGTCACTTTCACTTATTCACTTTCATTGGAACAATACAGAGCGGGTTGAAAATCAGTGAAGTTACATTGAGTCAAGAACCCCATAGAAACCCACTGAGCCCCTTTTTCTAAAAGTGTGGCCTGAATGATGTCAAAAGTGAAGGAAAGTCGTTTGAGAGGAAGAGCAAGTTATTACATTTTTAATAAAATATGAGTAACATGCAATCGAAAAATCACATTAAAGTCATCATGAAATCAAAATTGATCAATGAAAAATTAATTTGTGCAAGTTAATGCACAGAATAAAATTGGGGTTGAATATTCTTAACCACTCCTCTCCATCCATCAGTCTGCTATGAGCGAGGGATGGAGAGGAGGTGTGCTAATTAAGTAAAACCCTGCCCTCTATTCAATATTCTGTATACACTTGGAAATACATCACAACACTGAAGTAAAGTCGGATGCAACTTCCGGTTCACGGGGACTTTAATATTAGCAGCGTAGATTAAGAAAGTAAATAAGGTTGACTTCATTGACTTTAAACCCAGGTGCAAATAGGCCAAAATATGGTACTTTCTCACAACTGAAAAAAGAAAGGACTAAAAATATGACGAGTCCTCTATCTTCTGTTTCTTTTTGCCACAAGCAGGACAAAGCAGCCAATTAAACTGCAGAAATCTGAATCCCTTCAAGTATCAGCTAAAAGTTTTGGTTCCTCTCTTCAGTTTCATAGACATCCTCTGGTACGTAACATGAGCCATGATGAGCACGCCGCTTGGACTATTATCTGTTGTGGCTTCTGATAATATCAACACGAGTCATAATAGAAGTTAATTACAGCAAACGTATCAAATTGAGGCACAGAGCGTCTATCGTTCTGATAAGCTTTGTGATTTTGGACAAGCCTAAGGAACGCTGTAGGTGAGTTATAGATGGATGAAGGAATGCCTGGCTCCCACTCACCTCTTGGTTTCATATAGATTTATAGCTCACTGGCTGACCAGGACGTGAGGTTCGTGCTGGTTGACATGAATGTGAGTCATTCTTGTGTCTCTTATACGAGGCGGCCTTTGACCCTAAAGATTCTGAGAGTGGAGGTCATGACCCATGGAGAGATGTCAGCGTGACAAAGTCAGTCAGCTAAAACTGTAGATGCCGCAGCCTCAGACCTCTTCAGAAAACACACTGCTAGTCTATTATCATGATTCACACATCAAAAAACCACAACTCTCAACTGCACGTTTCACTGTCTTCCGCCTACAGTCTCTCCAAAAGTCTTTTCTTCCCTGTTGTGACATATATCCGAGTGAAACGGATCTTTGAACAAGAAAAAATGTAAGGCGGGACTTGTCTGTGGAGAATTGATTGGATGGTTGTGGTTTTCTATTGGTCGATCTCATGTGAGTGACACACAACCACCCTATAATGGTAAAAATCCACTCATTCCTTTTTTATATTCCACATAGATCAAAAACAGTGTCTCAAAATAAGTTTTTCTACCCATTTTGACATCAGAGTGGAACAGGACTGATGAACAGGACTCTGTCCTATTAGTATTAGCATTTAAAGATGTACACACTGTAATGGTCTGGGTGTATGTTACTTTAAGACCCATGTTTGGGTCATGGACGACTGCCGCACAAACATAAGCAAAAGACAACGTTAAGCCCAGGCTTGGTCTTTCACTGTCGTCACTCCTCCTTTTATGCTCCCGGAGTTTCTCCATTCCCACGGCTCTCTGCCTGGTGCTGCTTGACACAAGGGGCATTTAGGGCAAGGTATAATATATGATCTGTCGGGTATTCTGAGCTGAAATTTCACAGACACATTCTGGGGACACCTGAGACTCAGGCTACGTCCACACTGTCAGTTTTCAGCTTCGGTGGAATACAGTGACTGGATCTAAAACATTCAGATGACACACAGCTCATATCACAGCTCACTATAAGTTACCAAAAGCAAAACCACACACAAAAAACCTGCAACACACGGTAGACATGCGTTTGTGCAGCGCAGAGCATCTCTCTCGCATTGTACAACTAGCTGTCCAGACTGGTTCCGTTCACACAGCGTGGGTTTTCCAAGAATGCGGTTGCGAGACCTGAAAATTTACAGATGTGAGTTCGGTTATAGAATGCGGTTATCACTCCCGTAAATAACTGAACTGTGTGTGAACGTTAAGGACTCAAACACAGGACTGACAACCGTATTCTGCTGCTGTGTGAACAAAACATGGCCTTATATTACATCTTGTAAAAGGTCCCCTTTAATGTCTTTAAAAGTCTATTACTATTGATAAAAAAACGATATTGTGAAATATTACTGTTTTGTGTAATATTTTATGTCATTTTAATATGTTGATTTAACATTTCTTATTATTATCAATGTAAAAAAACAGTTTACATTAATAAAAGTAATATTTTAGTGAAAACCATAAATCTTTTTTTCCCAGGATTCTTTGATGAGTAAAAATAACAGCATTTATTTGAAATAGAAAATCTTTGCTGAATAATTTTTATAACTTATGAATAACTTTTGAACGGTATATAAAAATAAACAATGAAACAAGTGAAACAATATTCAAATGTATAATAGCATTATATAAGAAAGAATATGCAATATTGTTCACCTCTTTTTGATCTAGTTTTGTAAAAACATTTGTAGTAGTCCAATCCAATAAGTAGGAAATGAGGGAAAAACATCACTGACATGACATCCCTTCTGAATTAAAGTGCATGCACACTACACACTTCTTGCATACTTTGCATACCATTTTTTCAACTGAAAGAATAAAAAAAATACTTCTCCTCTTCCGTAGTATAGGTTGAAGACAATATTGACAGCAAAAGACGAAAGTTATGCATGCTTTAAAAATCCTCCAGAAAAAGCATAACATCAGGCACACTATTTTTTTCAACAAGTTATAACTGATACAGGACAGATAGTATGAGAATTGCGGGTTTCTTCTATTATAAAGGAATTGTGCAATAACGGATGTACAGGAAGTTCATTGTTCTTTCTGAAAGCCGTCCAAGATCGAGATGACCACATGACTGGACTTGTTTACATGAAACCTCAATTTGCTTTTTACTACATTTTAATTCTAAGGGTTGCACAAGTAGATACAAGACATTGAAAATTCAAAAAGCGAGGGTTTCAGTCTGCTGGACTTTCTACCATCCACCTTGGCTTTTGTCTCTCAGTTTACTGAATGCTGATAAGAGAAGATTAGATTCAAGCATAGACTTGCTGCCAGTGTGACCTATCAGTCACAGTGTAAAGCAGAGACTTTTACTAATTTCTCAGGCAAGCCTGGACAGGTCAATGAAAGACTAATGTGTGTTAAGGTACTCAAGAAGTGCATGGTCACCAGTCCTTATCTCATAAACAAACATACATACATTCAAGCAGAAGCACACTAAATTATTTAAGCATTTGCTCAGTGCACTACATCTGTGTGAATCCGCAATGTCCAGATTTGAATTGTGAAGTTCATTAGGCGAAGTCAAATTTATCCCACACATTTCAAATTTATCCCGCAAATTTGGCTGCATGGCTAAGAAGCTTGCATTAGTCTCAGGACTAAACGTGAACAATAACTATGCACTTACGCACTATGTACTTATGCACTATGTACTCAACTGTGTAGTGTATACATTTTATAAGGTTTTTTTGTCACTCAACATCGGAGTCTGATGCCACTCCCCCTACGCTATGTAATTAAAATTGTGACAGTTGAGAGCATGAAGTACCCAACATTCCACACTTTGCTTTTTCCATTAATTTAGTGCATCATTTGGGTATTTAAAGTGCACTTTTTCTTTCAGGAATTTTCAGTGTGAACACACTACTCGCACTATTTATACTTAAAAACGTCAGAATAGTGCATAAGAACGCAAATTGGGACGCACCTTATGTCTATTCTCGTATTCTAGTACTAGTCTGGATGACATCACATTTGCAAAAGGTGTTGCAGTTCATTCACTCTAGAGAAATACCT
The DNA here is from genome assembly GCA_039654625.1 of Rhinogobio ventralis. Taxonomy (NCBI): domain Eukaryota; kingdom Metazoa; phylum Chordata; class Actinopteri; order Cypriniformes; family Gobionidae; genus Rhinogobio; species Rhinogobio ventralis. Next base: position 25,232,575 of record CM077203.1, on the reverse strand, counting down.
CAGCATACTGACTGCAATCTAAAATATAGTATGTATTATGTAACAATTTACCACTGGGTGTAACTAATATAGAGATTTATTTCAATGACCAAAAAAGAAAATCAGTTATTATTATCTTACACTGTTAAAGTAACCATGAAATTTCAAAATGGACCATTCTTATTTTTTATGGAATATTGTAGTATTTATTGTAAATTATTTATCCATGCACATAATTATTTTTGCTTTAAATACATGTGTCCTCATAATCTTTAATCAATTAATACTGTATCTTCCCCTCTCTCTTGCAGCGACATCTCTGATAGCGGGGTGTGAGGGCGGGGCAACCTGTCACTCACATGAGATCCACCAATAGCAAACCACAACCAGCCAATCAATTCCACATGGACAAAATCAAGCCCCCCCCTACATTTTCTTCTTGTTTGAGAAGCCATTTCACTCGGATATACATCACAATAGGGAAGAAAAGACTATCACAACTTCCGTTTAATGCCGACTTTAATAATATTAATGGGTAAAGTGTTCCTCATACATAAAATGAAGCGGGCTGACTCCAAAACCAATTTAATTCATTTCATAAATGATTTTGATGACAATACTCTAGTGTTTTGTGTAAATTTAAAAGCAAAAGGTTATTAGAGTCATTATTTCTATTATTATTATTAATGGATATTGGTAGATAAGTGGCACTTTTTTTTTTAACCTCTTTTTGATTAATTGGAGACTTGATGAATTAAACATGTTAACATGCATAGAATAATAATTAAAACATGTACAGGTGTGTACCATAATTTCTTCTCCCTAAAGCTTTGGACCATAAAACCCTGAAATACTTGCCAAGCACATATAAACACACATAAAAGACGGCAAAGTGACAGATCTATAGCAGGAAAAGAAAGCCGCAGGTGAATAAAAGAGTTATGGAGGGCTCATAAAATGCAACAGGTAGAGCTTGTGTTGGGTTTATCTGACAAACATCAGATTAGCTTTTCTCACTGTAAAACTGCTGTGAAGGGACAAGCCATTTGCCTGTATATCTGAGAGTTTTGCATATATTTACAAACCCTTTAGGAGTATGAGCTTCAGGTATCATTTAAAATTAAAATCTAGGCCACTTTGACAATGTCAAAAAAAAAAACAAAGCAACAACTTAGCTTCACAGTTACTGCAATACTACTGACACAATAAATCCCTTTAAACTAATTTTAAAACATATGAAAATGCTAATTAAAGGTAATGCATATTGTTTTTATGTGTTAAAATACTTTCTTCTGTCACCCTTAATATGCTCTGTTTGTTTAAGTATCCCAACCAGCCCACACAGCAACAGCTCAACTAACGTGAGTTTGAGGGGGCGTGGCTAACTGTTTAAGTAACCAATGGCAGACAAGGGGAGTCTTCAGGAAACCTGTTCAAAAATGAATGTGTACCGAGTGTTCATAAATTCAGTGAGCATTATAAAAGCCTCTTTGTAAATAAAGTCACAGTAATTTGCCTGAACTTGCCATATCAGCACATTTAGATAAACACAGACAAATACATTGTCAACTCGCATTCTCAAAAGCATCCCACGCAACCACATTGACTCAATGCTAACTGTTTATCCTGGCTGATGATGGTTTGTGCATATACAAAACAGATTATAAATCTCTTAAAACACCTTTTGGCCCCAGCCCTAAGTCCCATTTAATAATCAACCTGTAGGTAGGTATGTCCTTGAACGGGATAGTTCACACAAAGATCATTCTTCTGAACACAACATTTTTAATCATTTGCTTAACACCTTTTTTTTTTACTTTTTTTTACAGTAAATGGTGACAGAATGTTTTACTATTTACATTATGATCTAAGAAAGAAAAAAATGATGAGAATGAAAGGAAACAAATGGAAAAGAAAACAAACACAAACAGTGGGAAAAACAAAGACATGGTGCTACATTTGATCAGCCATTCCTTATAAACACGGCAAAAATGAAGGTTGCATAAACACTGACTGAACACTGACCAAGCGGCTCGTCTGTCCTCCACAACAACCATCCTGTGCCATCACATTACTATCACGCTCTGGTATGCTGAACTGAGGGTCATGGTAGTTGTGAAAAAGCTACTGGCTACAAGACGTTCAGTGTAGAATTTAAAGGGATATTTCACCCAAAAAGGAAAATTGTCATCAAAATATTGTCTCTCCCTCATGAGTTGAACCTGCATGAGTTTCTTTCTTCTGTTCAACACAAAGGAAGATATTTTAAAGAATGTTGGTAACCAGACAGTCCTACTATGGAAGTCAATGGGTGCCGTCAACTGTTTGATTACCAACATAAAATATCTTCTTTTGTGTTCAACAGAAGAAAGAAACTCACACAGGTTTGGAACAACATTAGGGTGAGTAAATGACAACATTTCATTTTTGGGTGAACTATCCCTTTAATCCAGTTCACCATAAAGGCTTGTGAGCAATTGAACGCAAGCAAGCGGAATGACAGTTTAACCAATGAACAGATTAAAACATGTCCGATTAAGAAACACTTTAACACATTTTACTTTTAAACAGACTGGGCCAATAAATGTAAAAACAAACTTGTTTCCCTTAGGCCTAGTTTGATTGATTTCAACACAGCTTAACTTGCTCTATTGCATGGGAACAACAACTATATACAGGCCCGTCGCAAGGGGGGTGCGAGGCCCTGTGCGAACGTGATGTGCGAGGCCCAGGGGGTTTATTAACGGGGTCTACTGTTGCTATAGTGACAAACAATTTGTTGTTTATGTGGATATTTAAGAAAACTGTACTGAACTGTAACTGAACTGCGCAGTGCGCACATTTTGACGCTTAAATGTTCCAAATTATGAATGGGTAAACGTGTTTGCACAACGGCCTGAATCCACTTGAATGAGTTTAGACTGCTCTCTCATTGAATCATCTGAAATGATTTCTCAGTCACTGAAATAAACAGACAATATTGAGAGAACTAACGCTGTTTTTCAGTTGTTTTCCTCTGAACATGCGCTAAATGGATGTCTGACAATTTCGTTGCTTTTTGCATTTTTCAGACTTAAAAACGTTTAAAACGTCTAAAGATAGAGAAGGCTTTACTCGTTCTGCTGTGCCATTGCTCTCACTGATGCTCTGAAAAGTGGGTAATAGCTAGGCTATATGGTTATTTAACTTTAATAGTGTTAAATAAAAAAACTTTTGTGCGTACCGTCAGATGAAATGCAGGCGTCCATGCTTTCTCTGTCCATGCAATAAATGCAAATCCTTGAATGAGTGCGGATTTCTAGCGTATTTCAAAATTTGAATGGACTGTGAATAAAGCTCTACGAGCCTGACGTGCGATGCCCGCTGACTGACATGCATGCGCATGAATCACTGTCACACGCACAGAGAAATATTGTAACGTTAAGTTACTGCATAATACATTTTTAAAAAACAGAATAATACAACATCACGATACACATTTTAGCTATGTCTTTTAACTATTATAGTATTTTGAAGGACAAAAACATTAACTTTAACTATTGGCTTTACATCATCAAGTCAGCTGTCACTTTTCTTTTGCGCGAGGCCCTGGTAAGGCGCAAGGCCCTGTGCGGTCGCACACTTGGCACAGCCCTTGCGACGGTACTGACTATATATATATATATATATATATATATATATATATATATATATATATATATATATGTGTGTGTGTGTGTGTGTTTGCGTGTATATATATATATACACTCACCTAAAGGATTATTAGGAACACCTGTTCAATTTCTCATTAATGCAATTATCTAATCAACCAATCACATGGCAGTTGCTTCAATGCATTTAGGGGTGTGGTCCTGGTCAAGACAATCTCCTGAACTCCAAACTGAATGTCAGAATGGGAAAGAAAGGTGATTTAAGCAATTTTGAGCGTGGCATGGTTGTTGGTGCCAGACGGGCCGGTCTGAGTATTTCACAATCTGCTCAGTTACTGGGATTTTCACGCACAACCATTTCTAGAGTTTACAAAGAATGGTGTGAAAAGGGAAAAACATCCAGTATGCGGCAGTCCTGTGGGCAAAAATGCCTTGTTGATGCTAGAGGTCAGAGGAGAATGGGCCGACTGATTCAAGCTGATAGAAGAGCAACTTTGACTGAAATAACCACTCGTTACAACCGAGGTATGCAGCAAAGCATTTGTGAAGCCACAACACGCACAACCTTGAGACGGATGGGCTACAACAGCAGAAGACCCCACCGGGTACCACTCATCTCCACTACAAATAGGAAAAAGAGGCTACAATTTGCACGAGCTCACCAAAATTGGACAGTTGAAGACTGGAAAAATGTTGCCTGGTCTGATGAGTTTCGATTTCTGTTGAGACATTCAGATGGTAGAGTCAGAATTTGGCGTAAACAGAATGAGAACATGGATCCATCATGCCTTGTTACCACTGTGCAGGCTGGTGGTGGTGGTGTAATGGTGTGGGGGATGTTTTCTTGGCACACTTTAGGCCCCTTAGTGCCAATTGGGCATCGTTTAAATGCCATGGCCTACCTGAGCATTGTTTCTGACCATGTCCATCCCTTTATGACCACCATGTTCCCATCCTCTGATGGCTACTTCCAGCAGGATAATGCACCATGTCACAAAGCTCGAATCATTTCAAATTGGTTTCTTGAACATGACAATGAGTTCACTGTACTAAAATGGCCCCCACAGTCACCAGATCTCAACCCAATAGAGCATCTTTGGGATGTGGTGGAACGGGAGCTTCGTGCCCTGGATGTGCATCCCACAAATCTCCATCAACTGCAAGATGCTATCCTATCAATATGGGCCAACATTTCTAAAGAATGCTTTCAGCACCTTGTTGAATCAATGCCACGTAGAATTAAGGCAGTTCTGAAGGCGAAAGGGGGTCAAACACAGTATTAGTATGGTGTTCCTAATAATCCTTTAGGTGAGTGTATTTAAGTATTTTGCCCGCATAGTGATACCGACTCGATTATGTCATTTGCCATGCTTCATGGGATTGGCCATTCTCTGCCAGCTATTTTGACGCAATTTGCTCACCGCGACTCTCTGATTGGTGGAATCTTTGAACAGCCTCATGGATACTGTAGTTTTTCACCACAAATTCCAATTCACCACTTCAACAAAATACTATCTATTATCAACCTTGCCATCTTTAAACCTTTATAAGTTATCATTCAACTAATCAATTTCTTTATAAATAAATTTTCAAATATGTTTTTTTACTTCCGGAACATGACTGTTGCACTCTATTATAATAATTGTCCACTTTTTGGAATAATAGAAAAGACATCAAAACTATTGAATAACACAAATAGAAGTAGGAAGTGACCAGAAAATGTGAAATTATATTTACTAAATCAACTTCATGTGGTGCATTCTGGGAAGGAGTTCACAGTTCACATTCCTTCACTATCTGTTCCAACCTATCTATCAATAATATATAATATATACATAAATTAATATATAATTGATCATTTTTTTAAATAATATTAACAAAGTATTTTAGTTTCATAAAAACAATCATAAATAGGCACAATTGTGTATCTATAAAACTAATTTAAGAACATTTCAGCAAAAACGTTTAGTAGACTAGTAGTGTATTTGCATACAACACACATTGAATTTCATACTATAGCCTACTCTTGGTATACATTCAGAACTGACCTGTCATGTGGGACGGGGATGATGGAGGACGTGTGCGTGTGTGGTGTCTCGGGAGATGGAAGGTGACATCCTGGCCCTCTCACTGGGCTCAGAGCCTCCACGTGGGTTTGGTCTTGTAGCCTGATGCCATTCAGGATCAGGCGATGAGCAGGACAGCCGTGTTTAAGGACCCCACCTGAGCTCTGTTCGTCCTCTTCTCTGCCACATGCAAACTGAGAAAAAAAAAGTAGAGAGATATACTTCTGGTTTACTAGACAGCAACTATAAAAATACATCTAGCAACTACAAGAATACAAGAACTACAAGAATAGTTTTCTCTCTGTGTTGACCTCTTGAAACAGAAGGTTGAAACCCAGAGAGGGTTCAACTCAGAGAGAAAACTATTCTTGTCAAGCTATTTCTTGAAGTCTTCAGCATCCTAAATAATATAAGAAAAATGACAGGTCAGTTCTGAAAGTTGCCACTGAACTCCTCCCATCACTACATAGAGCATTGTGCAGATTGACACAGTTTGGTTGATATGGTAGTTATATTAACCCTCATCCTTCCTTGCACTTTGTAACAAATCCTTCCCTCACGGGTCAAAATGACCCGAAGCCCTAAAATTATACTTAAGTTTTTTTGTCCAAGCTTATTTTATTTCATGGAGCAAATGAGCTGTTCCACTGGGTCCTAAAGTCAGTTCTTCAGTATGCATTCAGCTCAAGCCTGCCGCATTCGTGTTAAAAACTGAAGCCAATACGTCTCGATCGCCCCCAGGTGGTTGGTCCCAGTATAGGTCATAACCCCTGCCCCTCCTTGTATTCTAATGGACACGAGACAAACTAAACAATAATTACACTTCATATAATTTTTTCCCTAAGTTGGTTTCTGTCATTTTAGGCAGTTTTTATCACGCTGATGTTAGTTCAAGTGTTCGTTCTTTAAATAGGTTTGGTTTTAGTTAGTTATTTGATGCTATAAAAAAGGGGGGTGTGACGTTATGATTGACAGCTTCTCTGAGTACAGTTGTCACTGAGGCACCAACTGACTTTTTTCCGGATTTTCGGGAGGAGATTGGAGCTTTAGCTTTAATATCTAAATTTTCATAACTGCTTATTTCACACAGACATAATGAATTGTTCTGCATCTGCGAGAGTGTGGGCGGGCTTTTGCAGCTCTACTTCCTGCTCTCTACGGCGCAGACTCCAGTCCCGGGTCCTGAGTCCCAAATCTGGGCGAGATGTCAGCGCCATATTCGGATGTTGGTGGCTTCACTTTTCTTCAGCGTAAGAGAATGAAGTCGCATTGTCCATGTTTTTTTATGTTTTTTTTACGATGATTCAGATACACATGTAGAAATTATATAATCATTTTGTTTTAGTTAAAATTTCGAGCATTTTTCTATGTGTACTGATGCATTCCATTAATTCCTATGGGGGTCAAATTGACCCGTGAGGGAAGGATTTGTTACTTTTTTAAATTTCAACCACAAAACTCATCGAATCCACTTTTTTGTGCATTCATGGTTCAAGTGTGACAAAAGTCCTAGTGTCTTGGACCACTCCAATGAACTCTCAATTTTTTTTCAAAATGACCCGAGGGAAGGATGAGGATTAATGCATATATAATATTAAATTCAATGTGTGTTGTATGCAGATAGACTACTGGTCAAACGTTTTCACTTAAATGTTCTTAAATTAGTTTTATAGATAAATAATTGTGCCTATGTATGACTGTTTTTATGCAACTAAAATATTTTTGTTAAAAAAATATTTGTATTAATTATATAATCATTAATGGATATATTATAAATTATTATAGATAAATTGGACCAGATACATGTTGAAGGGCTTGTCCCTTTTTTAAAATGCTCAAAAGTTAATTATGATTTGCTATTGCTAGTCGGTAACAGGTGGTTATAGGGACATTCTCTTTCCAGAAAGAATATCTATTCAAAAAATTGGACAGACAGCCCAGAATGGTCATCAATCATTTTGGTCCATTTACCTGGGGGGGAAAAATATGTCCAAAATGACTCAAAAGCATTTAAATTAATACATTACTATTATTATATATCAAAATAATCAAGCTCTGATCTTAATTAAAATGCACAAAAAATAACATAAAATCAATATGTAAAATAAAATCAAATTATAACTCTTATTTTTATTGATAAACATACAGATCTTGAAATCTTTGGAATCACAAAATGATTTTGGATTATATAACTGACTTTCTTTAATTCGTATTAATACTACCAGTTTGTATTCATAAAATTGTTCATATTCAAATATTGTGTTGGACAACGGGAAGTTGAGTCAAGGAAGTTAAGGAACCACTGATTTATGCCAAAAGTTTATTTATCCTCAAAGCTGTAAAACATTGACCAACAGCAACAAAACTTCAATACTGATGGTTCTTTATCTAAAATCTAGGGCCTAAGATTAAATTTATATTCCTGATCTGCCTTATAATGGATTATATTTTTTAACTGTATCCCTCGAAAACCAAGTGCTTTATCTAAAAAATAAATACATACATATGAAGTCATAAATATATTATACTTTTCAATAACTGCATGCACGCCCCGAAACATTGCAGTCGTGCATTTGTTGCATTACAGGCGGAGTTGCATTGCCTGCACAGCTCACGTAGGTCAAGTGCACGTTCAGTACATCACATCAGAGCAGACACATTCTCTGACGCGTCATCATGGAAGGGGCGTGTCACGAACGCTTTACTCTACTGGACAGAAGCTGTTCTAAAGCGAACGCTCATACGTTCGATGGAACTCAACGACGCATATGGTTACCTTATCCATTAATCCATAAGCAATTCATAAACCATGACTATAATAAAGTTACTTTCTTTTCCGAAAACACTACGTAAGTTGCATATGGAAACACTTCTTTTTTCGATCAGTAAATATCATAGAAAGTCACCAGACGAAACTAAACGGTGATCCTGTAAAAACAAACCCTTTCACCGGCTTCAGCTCGCGTTAGATACACTATGGGGGAGGGGGAGTCGGTTAAATGTACCAACCCACTGTTTTTTTTTCCTCGTTTAAACTTTGAACATGCAAGTTATGTCGCCATTTTAAACTACGTGCAAACAGTTACCGCCTCGCGATATTAACGTCAACGACAGTATAACTGCAACGATTAAATTAAATTGCAGTTACTTCACAAGCAATTTCTCCATGCAAACTTGAGTTTTAATCGAAAGGCAGAGCTGCCATCGTACAACTGCACCATAATTGCCGCCGGCAATTTTCCGACAGTCATTTTGTCTTGTTTATAAATGCAGCAAACTGTCGAAAACCACAAAGTTGAGTAAGCACCACTTACTTTCTTGTGAATGTAGTGCATCTCTCTCGCTGAAGTATAGTAATGTCCATTTGGAGAGATTTCCTTGCCAAAACTCCTTAAAGCACCTTCTTGCAGCGCTTTTCCAGTGACAGGCTCGCGCTGGCCGGCGCAGCCCCCCTCGTGCGTTCTGTCGCCGGATCGAGGCTGCTCGAGAAGCCGTTTGGAAGTCATTTTCAACTGTCCTGGATCAAATGTGACTTCACAAGATCACCAGCTTTCGGTAGATTTTAGTGCTGAGCGGCATAAGATGCATTTAACAGTATTATGTGGACTACGACTCCCTGTCGAGAGTGTATTTCACTACGGACCCTAAAAGCAGCCGGTAAAGGGGATAAAAATTATTGTTTTGCTTTTCTCTCTCGCCGAGCTCGACACCACGCCCACTCTATCCTGCGCGTGCAGCCAGGCGAGATTCGCTCGGCTCCTCCCCTCATTGATTCTGATTGGCTCTCGGCATACACAAACATTCTATTTAGGCACGCGGCCATCGCAGCTCTGCAGCTGATTGGTCGTTCGAGAAACGTCGGAGTGAGTTTTTTCAAGAGTTTAGGGGGTGTGTCTCGATGGTTTGCCGGCCGGTACAGACAGAGAGGAAGAGAAAAAAGCCCCGGTAAAAATTGACGCACTTTTTAAAACGAACAGTTTCTCAGCTTAAATGTCAATGTGTGGCGAAAGAAATAATGAAAATATTCACTCGTCTAACGCAAAACAATACAAACAGTACTGAGAAATACTTTTTAAAGAGTATCCGCGCTAACTTCCCTGTTAAAACACACACACACACCCACACCAAACCAGCCTAAACTGGTTTGCTGGTTTTAGTTGGCCTATCAGGCTGTTTTTAGAGGGGTTTCGGGCACTTTTCACTCGGTCAGACTGGGAGATTAGGTAAACCAGCCGAGTAACATATTGTCCAGGCTGGGAGACCATCCTAAACCAGCCAAGACCAGCAAACCAGTGTAGATTTTCTTCAGCACTGTCTTCAAAACCACAACCCTATGTGCAGTTCTCACTCAAAATGTTAAAGTCTTATAACCTAACATTTGTTACTTATAGACATTTTCAAAGGCATAATGTGTTCTCCCACCTTATAAACCGATAACAAGCCTTTTCAAAAGCTCATTCTCCAATAATAATAAACACACATGCTATTGCAGTAGAATAGTCAGCACACAACCAATCATAAGGTGCAACTTTATTAAAAAAGTAAAAACAAATATTTATATGAATTACATTTTTTTTTATAGAAAACATTACAATCTTTTGCACAGAATATTACTAAACAGATTTTTTTTATACACCATACTCTGTGTGGACCACACATAAACTCAGTTAAGCCAAGGACATATGCTGGGGAAGCAGTGTTACTATGTACACACTTCACAACATACAACCTAAACGGCAGAAGTAGAAACCTTTCATTGCTTTTTAAAACATCAATACCAGAGCTTTTCTTTTCATAGTTATGTTGCATTGATGTATGCTCTATATACATGCGATTTGGTCATTATGGTAGAAAGTCCATTTTTGTTGAACCATAAATGGTTGGGTAAACGAGAAGCATCACGTCAACGTATGTCATCTGTTTAACGCAAGCAGATGGATTTTTAATAGATATTTTATTTACACTCTTGCCAATAAATATACTTCAGGCCTGTCATTTCTCTGCCTCTTTTAAGAACAAATTGTGCAATCTACAAATCACACCCTCGATTTTGACAAAAACAATGGACGATCTGGACGATCGCTTCTCCCTGCCTCTTTCAGAAGAGTCAACATCAAAAGCACCGATCCGCCCCACTATACAAAGCCGGCCCTGTGCTAGGAGGACAGATTCAGGAGTGGGAGGAACCGCCAAGCCAAAGCTAAAGTGGAGCACACTTCCTCCCTCAATATGGCAAATATCAAGTCTCAAGGACACATGCTAAAAACGGCAGGGAGGGCCTACAGTTGCTGTGAGACCAGATCCCCACTGTTTTGGACGAGTCCTGGACCAGATATGTGCTTTGTGCTCCCTGAGACGATCCATAACCTCTAAGCAGCAGCAGCCTGTTGTGTCTTCTCCTATTCCCATTTGGTGGCCGGTATTCAGTTTTTTTGGCACTGTCTTATTGTGTGAGGCACGGGTATGAATTATACATTATATATATGATGCACCAGAGAGGATAAAGAAAAAAAACGAGAGCTTTTGTTTTCAGAAGCATGCATTGCAAGCAAGAAAATAGTTGACTACTTGAACAGAACAGTGAAACACGTGAATGGCAGTGATAGTAGCTTTTTTGAGCATGTTGCTACAAGTGGAAACGAGTTAACCAATACAATTTTATAAGAAAATAGAGTGCCATAAAAATCTTTTATCTGAGTATATATTAAAACTGACATGACAAACCCAACGTTTCTCACCAGAGGTTGCATGTGACATGGATGAGGACAGTGTCTTGGTTATTTATCCTTAATGAACTCTATTTATCCATCCCTGAGCTAATAATTTGGCCCTTTCGAATCCCAAAATCCCTTTCCTCCGGGCCTTTCCTGTAGCCCTCCAACATACTTTAATGATCTGTATATACAGTGTAGTAAAATCACCAACCATGCATTCGAGTTGTTTTATTTCATGCTGATGGGCCTTGGAAGTCTTTAGGGATCATCTCAAATGGTTTCCCCTTGCAGAGGTTACTCCATTGTGCTGTTATTTTCCCCGATCCTAATCCAAGCTCCCATAATGCATATGGGAAAGGCATTGTTTACAATAGGATCAAGTCGCACAGACAGCCCAGAATATGAGACGTTCTTCCAAAAGACGTTTACTAGCAACCATAAGCCTTGTGCTGTGTTTTCCTTGGACACTGCCTCCATGAAATGCTGCTGGCGGCTAAGCCAGTCGGAGGCCCAGTGAGCCGGGGAGCAGTGCTGGCTCACACTGACCTGAGAGCGGTGGATCGAGAGCGGCCCCGGCCAAACTAGAAGCCTTTATTGCCCTCTGTACTCACACCACAATGTTCCAGCACACTGACGCTACAAGCCTCATAAACTCCGATGTTAACAATGGTCATTGAAAATGACGTTAACTGGCTAGGCTGAGGCATCCCAAGAAAATTGTGTTTTGCTTTTTTTTCTACTTTCCATTCTGTTAATGTTGCCAAAAAAAAAAAAATTCAAATCTTGTGAGAAACGAGTGGCATATCACTAAAACTACCTGACATCCAAAGATTTAGCAGAAGTGGCATGCTATAGACAAGATAACAAAAAACAAAAGAAACTGAAGAGCTAATGCACTTACACAGTCATAAAGTGAACTTTAAGAAGGCCCACAAGGAATCTGCACCCACAAAATTCACAGAAAGCTCTGCAAAAGTGTTTATATATCAAGTATTTGCAGTTTTCTTTATTAGATATTTGTATATACTGTATATCATTGTTTAATGTATTTACTGTAAATAATAATGGTATATATACCATATGTGTGTGTGTGTGTGTTTGTATATATATATATATATTAGTGCTGTCAAATCGATTAATCGCATCTGAAATAAAAGTGTGTGTTTACATAATACACTCACCTAAAGGATTATTAGGAACACCATACTAATACTGTGTTTGACCCCCTTTCGCCTTCAGAACTGCCTTAATTCTATGTGGCATTGATTCAACAAGGTGCTGAAAGCATTCTTTAGAAATGTTGGCCCATATTGATAGGATAGCATCTTGCAGTTGATGGAGATTTGTGGGATGCACATCCAGGGCACGAAGCTCCCGTTCCACCACATCCCAAAGATGCTCTATTGGGTTGAGATCTGGTGACTGTGGGGGCCATTTTAGTACAGTGAACTCATTGTCATGTTCAAAAAACCAATTTGAAATGATTCGAGCTTTGTGACATGGTGCATTATCCTGCTGGAAGTAGCCATCAGAGGATGGGTACATGGTGGTCATAAAGGGATGGACATGGTCAGAAACAATGCTCAGGTAGGCCGTGGCATTTAAACGATGCCCAATTGGCACTAAGGGGCCTAAAGTGTGCCAAGAAAACATCCCCCACACTATTACACCACCACCACCAGCCTGCACAGTGGTAACAAGGCATGATGGATCCATGTTCTCATTCTGTTTACGCCAAATTCTGACTCTACCATCTGAATGTCTCAACAGAAATCGAGACTCATCAGACCAGGCAACATTTTTCCAGTCTTCAACTGTCCAATTTTGGTGAGCTCGTGCAAATTGTAGCCTCTTTTTCCTATTTGTAGTGGAGATGAGTGGTACCCGGTGGGGTCTTCTGCTGTTGTAGCCCATCCGCCTCAAGGTTGTGCGTGTTGTGGCTTCGCAAATGCTTTGCTGCATACCTCGGTTGTAACGAGTGGTTATTTCAGTCAAAGTTGCTCTTCTATCAGCTTGAATCAGTTGGCCCATTCTCCTCTGACCTCTAGCATCAACAAGGCATTTTCGCCCACAGGACTGCCGCATACTGGATGTTTTTCCCTTTTCACACCATTCTTTGTAAACTCTAGAAATGGTTGTGCGTGAAAATCCCAGTAACTGAGCAGATTGTGAAATACTCAGACTGGCCTGTCTGGCACCAACAACCATGCCACGCTCAAATTGCTTAAATCACGTTTCTTTCCCATTCTGACATTCAGTTTGGAGTTCAGGAGATTGTCTTGACCAGGACCACACCCCTAAATGCATTGAAGCAACTGCCATGTGATTGGTTGATTAGATAATTGCATTAATGAGAAATTGAACAGGTGTTCCTAATAATCCTTTAGGTGAGTGTATATGTGTGTACTATGTATAATTATTATGTATATTTGAATACACACACATACATATATTTAAGAAATATTTGCATGTATATACTGTATATACATTTATATAATTTATATATATATATTTATTTATTTTTTCTTAAATATATACATGCATGTGAGTGTATTTATATACACATAATAATTATACACAGTACAGACACATTTGTGACCCTGGACCACAAAACCAGTCTCAGGGGTATATTTGTGGCAATAGCCAACAATACATTGTATGGGTCAAAATTATCGATTTTTCTTTTATGCCAAAAATCATTAAGATATTAAGTAAAGATCATGTTCCATGAAGATATTTTGTAATTTTCCAAATGTAAATATATCAAAAATTTATAATTAGTAGTAATATGCGTTGCTAAGGACTTCATTTGGACAACTTTAAAGGTGATTTTCTCAATATTTAGATTTTTTTGCACCCTTATTATCCTTTCATAATAATAATAATAAATAATGTTCTATCCTAAACACAAACTTTTATTTTGGATGCGATTAATTGATTTGACAGCACAGAACGTTGGTGTATATAAAAAAATAATATATGTATTTTTTTGTAAAGTAATAATAATTGTATGTAATGCCTTCAGGTAACCAGGTAGATTTGTTAAACTCATATTATCACTGTTAAACACAATTATGCAGATTCTTCTCCAAGATCAGTGCACAAATATCTGCAGATTCCGCCTGAGCCGACTGTAAGTTACGTGCGTATTGAAAAATGACCACACATACTGTATGTACACCACCTAAACTGTCACTCCGCATACATCATGTTTAAGGTGGAAAAAAAGAGAAGTTAACTCTGTATTCTGTTTCAGCTAAACTAACACTGTGTCGGTGGCCGGCAGTCTCAAGCTGAGAGAACCAGTCAGGTGTGTTTTTAGAGCGAAGGGGGGTTAAGCTGACGTCTCATGTGATCCCTGTGCTAATCTGCAGGTAGTGCTCACACGGCAGTGGGATTGACCAACAGTCTGTTCATCCTGATTTGATTAATCAGATCCAAACTCTCCTACAAGCCATACAGTCATACTGAATTTAACCCTGCAGTAAACTATCATTACACTGTAAAAAATCATTTTCTTATTCAGTATTTTTGACTTGCTTTTCAGTACAAATATCTAAAAAAATTTAAATCAAGAGAAGCAAAATTGCTTAAGATATTATGGGCCAGATTTACTAAACATTGGTGCATTTCCCGAAAGCATTGCTAGCCAACTATGTTCACAAGTTTCATCGTTATCAGCATAGTTCAACGAGTCGTTTTCCCCTCAACGTGTTCCCCGAAACCATATAGTTCCAACAAATATTTGCCAACAACATTGCAAAGTTGTGTGGTTGGAACGACAGCCCTCTTCAACAATGGAACAATGGAACACGAAACAAGCAGTTTCTTGTTTGCATGACATGTGGACTTAAACCCTTATCTTGAGCAAAATAAGCAAGCTGACATTCAGTACAATCTATATCTTTTCTTTCGAATATATACAAAAGTCATTTACGTCTTTTATAGTTTCTTAAGAGATTTAAAGCACTAGAGTTCTCTAGTACGTAAGAACGAGCCTATTTAATCTGCAATAAAGCAAAATACCTGGAAAAAATTTGAATTAGTCCTCAGATGCCATGGCCATAATTTATAGCAAAAAATCTAGCATTAATTCAATCTCAAAAGAATTTATTAAAAGAATGTGATTTACGACAATGTGAAGAAATGTGGTTAAACAACAAATTTGCGACAATGCGGTTTCAGGAAACAGTCTCGACTAGCTAGGCTGTTTAAGTCCAATTTTTTATGCCCTTTCCTCGCTAACTTCCCTCTGTCTCGTTCACTCAGATGTACGTCATTGATTATGTTTCACAAGTGCTCACTACTGGTGGAACCCTTGAAATGTGTTTAAACGGAACACGTCCTAAACCGTCGATCACTTGGAATCCTCAATGGAGCTGATTTCTTATTTACAGTTTTTTATGTACCATTCTACAGACCTGTATGTATGCTTGGACTGTTCAAAAAACAAATATTAAATATGAATACTAATACTATATTATTATATTAAATATAAAAAAATACACAAACAAAAATGATAACAATACAATAAACTATAACCGTGTTAAAAACAGTCAGCTTAAGGTAGCTACAACATGTATTAAATGCAGTTAAATGTCAAAATAACAATATCTTACAGTTGTGTGGGGTGGGGGTAAATTAAGTGTGACCTGCTCTGACAATCACAATCATGGTGCATTGTGGTCTATGGATCTGCCTGAAGTGTACATGTTGACTCACTCCCTCGGTCAAAATCAAAGGGTCGAGGGTCCGTCCAAATAAACTTCCCTCGTCCACTTGACGAAGCTGAACGCATTTCAAAATGGCGATTCCCTCAAGGGGAAGTACTTAGGGAAGTTTGCGAGTGTATGTCTAAAAGTGGAGTTAAACACAGCCTTAGTGGATTTCTTGAAAGATATTATGGTAGTTAAGTTACACAGGAAACACACCCCAAGGCAATTTAGCTCGAGACCACAATACCATAAAAGTACTGATGGGAGTGGAAATTTCTGTAATTTCTACCAAGAGCCGCGCAAATTTGCATTAAGTCGCAAACTAGCAGAGCAAATGATAATCAGGTGCGGGTAATCTACTAACAACACAGGCACAGCAAATAAAAAATAATGTGGCTTGGCGAAAAAAGATATGGTCGGATAACGTCTTCTTCTAGCATTCGAAATAAATGAACACGAGTGGAAAAAATTGTCCCCTTTTATCACATGCTCTCTGTTGCCTTTGATTCCTCCTCCTCCTCTATCAACTATTGCAGCATGTCAAGCGCAAAATGGGTTAAGACGCTTTTTTCTGGGTTTAATAAAGGAGCAAATACCAGTAAATTGACTACCGTGATCCTTAAATCACGGTGCACTGTTCATTTAAATGCTCTCCTCAAAAATGCATATGCCGCAAAAATAACTGTCCACGCTTTTTCAATTTTTCATTGTGTGTCTTCAGTAAATCCTGACAAAAGAGGGTTCAGGCTGGCACAAGTGGTTACTAAATCTGGTCCTAAAAATTATTAAAACTAGGTGAGATTATACTTAGAACAAGAAAAAATATCTACCAATGGGGTAAAAGAGTAAACAAGTTTATTTACAATAAATAAACTTAATTCAAATGGAAAACAAGTTTTTTTTTTCTTACCCCATTGGCAGACATTTGTTGTTTTAAGCATAAAGTCACTTCATTTTGATGTTTTTGTTTTTCAGAAAATAAGAATTTATATCTAATACAATTTTGCTTCTCAAATAAATGTATCATGATTTAAGAATATTAGGTAATTACTAAAAAAAACAAGAGAAAAATCATTTTTTGCCGTGTAGCGACTGCTGTTGCATGGTGGAAAAACCAGTTTAGATCCCTGTATTTGGTGAGCATGCTAAAAACCCCCCGGCTGTTCAGCCAATTCAGTGTTGTTTTTGTCTGCGTGATTGTTGCTCTCCATTAAATATACATTGGTCATCTGGTTATGTAGGTTGGCATGTGTTTGGCAGCTGTAAGCTGTGTGTATCTTTTCATTTGGGCTGCAGTTTGTTCTTTTCCCCTCTGTAGGTGTTTAATTTGACGGTTTAAGTCAGGCTTGTTTTTATAGCCCCGTAACGTACATTTCCATGCCGTCATTAAAGGTAAAGATAGTGGTGGTGCTCGCTGCGTTTGCTCCCTGCTTCACATCGCCGATTGTCTCATAAAAGTTCTCGCAGGTCATGGCTCTGCCCGGACCCTGTGCGGGCTTCTTTTTGGGCTTCAGCGTGTTGCTGGCCAGCTTCTCCCTTTTCCGGTGGGAATCGATGGTGGCGTAAGCCGGGTCCGACTCCACCGCCAGGCCCCGGGGCCAAGTCTTCTCTCCCACAGGTTCGTAGCAGGGCTCCTCCTGAGGGCCGCTCCTCCCCCACACCTCTTCCCCTGTGGCACTGGGAGCGGGCCAGCCCGCTGCGCCCCTGTCCTCTTCCTGGGGCGCAGCAGAGGCCATCGGCCTGCTCTCCTCCTGGCTTTGACCCTGCTGGTGTCTCCTCTTCAGGGTCTTACAAACAGTAGAGTACATGTCAGAGATCTGTGGACAGAGAGAGAGAGAACCACAGCATGAGAAACACTCAAGAGTGTGCAAAAATCAGCTGTGCCAAAGTGGATTTCGTAATAATAGCTGTCCCGTGGAGCACATTCTCAAGTTACAGTTAGTGTGCTGGAGGACTTACCAAAAAAACATTAAACACACAGATTTCAGAGCGCAGAATACATTTGCAAAGTTCATTTCAATCTAGGTGGTTGTTTACTGGCCCCATCTTCAAATCTATAAGATATTTATTCCTCTCCATCAGTTTAACTAACCTCTCCTCAACAGGTCCATGACAAGTTCCACACCAAAGTTTGTTCAAAGTTTGATCAATAGTAACAGTGACAATTGCTTAGCAAACTAAAAGTAAAAGACAACAGGACAGATAAGAGTTAACACAGCCTCTAATATGCCTGAAGATGTAGTATACATAGTACATAAATGCCCACGGCGGTGAGTGTTTGACGGAGGGCTGCGTGGTAACAGGACTCTGCTTGCACACAGCAGAAACATGACCCACTTTGGCCGTGATCGACAGAGCCAGTGTAAACGCTCTTATCTGGCTGCAGAGAGCAGCAGTGTTACCTAACCTGCAGATAAGCCTGTTAAACTTTCACCACAGCAGCCCACCGAAGCGGCATTAACCCCGGTGACCAGACAGGAGGTAAACGGATGGGAAGACTTCCCATAATCCTCCTTTAATGTCCATGTGTGGCCCATTACAAGTATGTGATTGAAAAAAACGTCTTATATGTACAGTGATGTGTGTGTTTGTGTGTGTGTTCATGTTTTTATATCCTGGTGGGGACTTTAACCTGAATGCACACTGTCTCATGGGGACTTGTGTCACTGTGGGGACCTAAATTGAGGTAAACAAGCTTATAAATCATACAGAATTAGTTTTTTTGAAAATGTAAAAATGCAGCAAGTTTTGTGTGATGGGTTTAGGGGTAGGATTAGTGTAAGGGGACAGAATATACAGTTTGTACAGTATAAAAACCATTACGTCTATGGAGAGTCCCCACAAAGATAGTGAACCAGACGTGTGTGTGTGTGTGCGCTCTGGTAACCTTACATGCCCTCTCTCTCCAAGATGACATTTAGCACTCCCAGTTCAATGGCATGTATAAAATCTCAGTCAAGAACTCAACTCGGATCTCCAACTCACATAGTGACCTTTACGGCATTCGTGTGTACAGACTGAGGAGACGTTATGACATGAATAAGAGCTGTGGATGCAACTGCGTTTGTCATGTTAACACCTCTAACAACACTACAGTATTTTAGCCTGTACTGTAATCTGCAGGCTGCGGCATGAAGCATAGCATGCGTCTGAACGCAGGCATGACTGAACCAGCCGATTTCAAGAAAACCGCTGAGTTTGATGTTGTTCGACACTCCCAGATGTGTGTGTGCGCCACGCTGATCTCTTCTCCTCAGTGTCGAGCATTGTTTACCATGCTGTGCAGCGCTTTGCAGAGCGAGAGGAAATCACAATGATGGGGGTTTCAAAACTCTCTGCAGCTGTTGAGAAAGCCTTGAGAGTTTTTTTCTCCTTCCTCTTGCTCTCTCTCTCACTCTCTTTCTTTCCCCTTCATATTGCTTCATTCCCTTGCATTCGCACCCCCTACCCCCTCCGCCCCCACAAACACACACGTTTCTCTCATTTCTCTTCTTACAAATGCAGTCTTCTGAAGCAGCTCAATCTTACATGACTGGCTGCATGTGTGCGTACACATGTTCTCGCAGGTGTGTTTGCACTTGGACACAAAAGCACAGTGGCTTTTTTGTACCATTCGGAAATTTCAAAAATGAAGTGAGCATAGGAGTTCTGTCGTGACAACTCTCGGAGAGATTTGCATGGTAATGGATATGGCGATGTTAATGTACTGTATTTGGTCTTGGTGGAATAGATCTGTACAGAGTACAGATACTTGCTACTGCCAATACTTTTACAGACATTGCTGTGAGCATGTAAGACATGCTGCTGCTGCTGCACATGTAACATACATGAAATAACCCCCATAGCAGATCTATACAGGTGGAGCTGGGGAAGGTGGAGGGTTTCTGAAAGCGCGCTGCAGACTGCTAACAGCACTACCGGTATTTGAATGTTGAGCCGCAGCTCATTGGCCACTAATACAACAGCAACCAATCAGCTGCGCTATGTAGATGATGATGTGATCGCTACCAATCAGTTAAGGACCTATCAGCCTGCACTTCATGCTAGAACTAGGTATTAATATCAACATGATACTTCAAAGATCTAAAAGTTTTCTATTTAAAACCAGGGCCGTAACAACCATAGGCACTGAGGGGGACAAGTCCCCCACAATAATTGGAAATGGCCAAATTGTTTTTTGCTCACCATTACACACCGTAAATGTAGGCTACAGTTTTATGCTGGTCTACCTCAGCAGTCTAACAACGCTCCTCAATGTCAAAATGATGGCCAATCAGATCAAAGAAGCCAGGGCTTAATGTTTACTGAAGATGAATGTGAATTCTAGCGTCACGCTTGTAGTTTTTACAATAAAAGAGTGCATCGTCATTTTCAATTGAAAATATTGAATCATTTAAATGATGTCATTCATAACTGAATGTGACGAGACAAGAAATGTGTATTTTTTTAAACATTTTTTTACATTTTTGACATATTAGACAAGTGTGAATGTGTGCATTTTTTTAAATATTATTATTATTATTACTAACTAACTAAGCTATAATTAGACCATGTACTTCTTTTACTGTTCTTACTTCTTCTTTATTCCCTTAAATCCCTTTTAATCATTTCATTATTTAATTTCTTTAAACAAAAAGACCGAAAAAACTACTTTGGTCCCCCCCAAGACATGATTATGGCCTTGTTTAAAACTGATTTTTTTTTTTTTAGGTCAAAGACAATCAATAGATTATTTTAGATAATTACAACAAATAAATACAAAATAATTCCAGCTGTAAATTTATAATATAATATATTAATATAATATAATAATTTGTGTTTAATAATTATACATGCAGTTTTTACAACTCGCAGAGAAACTACAAGTATAACATGTATGTTGTTTTGGTTTAGGGGCCATTTACACGACACCTTTTTCAACTAAAAACGTTTTTTTATGCGTTTTTGCCGTTTATTTACATGACAATGGCATTTTGAGGGACTGAAAATGCAAACGTTTGAAAACGGGTTTGAAAACGAGACCGTTACCGTCTCAGTGTAAACAACAAAAACGCGAATCTGTGAAAACGGTGACGTCATGCCCATGCATATTACGTGAGTCGGTGCAGACCACAAAAGGCATCGGACACATTTGAAACATCTTTAAATCAGCAACAAGGTTGATTTCAAAAATGTATCTGGCATCGTGACAGACAAAGGGCCCTATCATACACCCGGTGCAATGCGATGCCAGGCGCAGCGCAAGTGTTTTTTGCTAGTTTCAGCCCGACGCAGTTATCATTTTCACGTCAAGCTGAGGTTGTTTAAATAGCAAATGCGCAATTCATTCTTCAGAATTCTTCAGTTATCATATATTACACATACATATTCCTTTGTTGTCTTTTTTTCACAGATTTTTTTAATGTTTTTGAAAGAAGCCTCTTATGCTCACCAAGGCTGCATTTATTTTATTTAAATCAGTAAAAACTGAGTAATGTTGTAAAATATTATTACAATTTGCAATAACTGTTTTCTATTTGAATATATTTTAAAATGTAATTTATTTCTGTGATGACAAAGCTAAATTTTCATGATTACTCCAATCACATGATCATTTGATTCTTTGATGAATCGAAAGTTGAGAACAGAAATTTGAGAACAGCATTTATTTGAAACAGAAATCTTTTGTAACATCATAAATGTCTTTAGTGTCACTTTTAATCAATTTAATGTGTCCTTGCTGAATAAAAGTACTAATTTCTTCTTTTTTTTCCCTTAAAAAATGTATTTAAAAAAAACAGTATTGTATGTAATTTTTTATCTAAAATCATGATGTTCAGAAACGTTCATGGACGTTATTTGTTCATTATAATGTGTTAAGTGAAGTGGGCCAGTGTCACGCCCACACACTCACACACCCACCTCATGACATGAAACTGGGCGTGTCTGGACAAGAGAAGGAATGAGCAGAGAAGTGAGAGAGACGTGGAGAGCATGGAGAAGTGTATTCAGCTCAAGGGTTTCAACACTTCTATCTGAGCCAAAGGAGTTCAGCGTACTGTTACACTACTAATGAACAAAACATGTATAGAATGTCATTTAAAAGTACATTTAATGCCACCCGAGGCACAAATTCTAAAAGTTAAGAACAGAAGTTAAAAGTTTCACTGAATTGTTGTGGTATGATCAATGCAAAATAATAATAATAATAATAATAATAATAAATAAATAAAAAAATAAAAATAAAAAAATATTATTTTAGAGACTTATATCTTGAATTAAGATTATTTTTCCTTAACCTACATATAACCTAAATATAGCTAAATTTAGGGAACTTTACTTAAAATAGATTGAGATACACTATTGTTCAAAAATTAGGGGTTGGTAATATTTTTAAAAGAAGCCTCTTATGCTCACCAAGGCTGCATTTATTTAAACAAAAATACAGTAAATACAGTAATATTGTGAAATATTATTATAAATCAAAAGAGCTGTTTTCAATTTGAAAATGTTTTCAAATTTATTCCTGTGATCAAAACAGAATTTTCAGCATCATTACTCCAGTCTTTAGTGGCACATGATCCTTCAGAAATCATTCTAATCATTTGATGCTCAGGTAACTTTTCTGATTATTATCAACGTTGAAAATATTTTTGTGGAAACATTTATTCAAATTCTTTTGTAAATTCTTTTTACTGTCACTGCTGAATAAAAGTATTCATAATAAAAGTACAAAAGTAAAAAATCATACTTGCCTACATACTTAAATTTCAACGCTAATGTATATTCTATAGAAAGTTTATTTAAGTTCCTAATAGGATCTAATATTCTTCAGAATACATTTGCTGTAAACACTGACTCCAGCTTGTAAGTTTTGATTGGCCACAGGAAACTGATTAAACACAGGCTGACCCAGAGTGCCTCAGACTGCTTGTCTGTCCTGACCTCTCCCCACTTCTCATATTCCTTCCCTCCTTCCCTCACACCAACCCTAAACTGACAGTCTTCAACAAGCGCAGTCTACAGACCTTTGACCTGTCTGTTAGTCAGAGAGAGCGAGAGAGAGCAGGAAGAGAGAGGAGAGGGGGAGGGAGAAAAGAAGGCTCAAACTTTCTCTCTCACTCTCTAGCCACAATTTATCAGACTGCAGCCATCATTCCACTCATTTCCGGTGCCAGAAAACACTCTTTATTGACGGACAAAGGTCAGACTGAAGAGGTACGAAATGTATGCAAATGCATCCTTGGTTTTAGGGGTCAAATGTCAAAGTCTGCAATCCGATCCCTTCATGCAAACAAATGTCACGATCCCGTCTGCTGTGCTGGGATAGCGAGGGAGATGTTACCTCCACAGCGATGGGATGGCTGTGTCCGTTCTCCAGCTGAGGAACCCCTGGCATGATGATCTCATCCTCTTCTGGTGGTTTCCAAATGTACTGCTCCCCATTGCCCATGAAGACCGCCTCCTGTTGGACACACAAGGAACACACAGGCTGGTCAGATCCCAAACAGACCAATTTTGTCATCTGAATTTAAGCTCTCATTGGCATGTTCGTGAGCTCATGAGAGAAGACGCAACATTTGTTTTGAGAAACGAATCAATTTTGGTCAGATATGTTCAATGAAACAACAATCAGACTGATTCGATTCTACGATCCAGTCAGCCAGGGTTAATATCGTTAACTGAAACTAAAACTATTAAAGCATTTTTGTTAATTGAAATAAAGCTGAAATAAAATAAAATATAAATATTAGATGAAAAACTTTATGAAATGTTGCCTTGGGAACAAACTTATTTAGTTGCCATTAACAGAGAGTCTATTTAAACTGTGCAATAAGGCTACCTTGTTGGCAGAGGCTATTTACACTAACTCCACCCACTGAAGTCTGGATGGGCCAGACAAAGTTGCGGAAGACGCTTAGCTGTTCACGTGTTAATGCGCATGGCAGAAAATTTTGACACAAATCCACCCGAGTACGAATCCGCTCTACTCTACCTTTTACCATCACATATCAAATCGGAAAGGCATTTATTTTCAATAAAAATGAAGAAAATATTCGAAAAGTGGAAATAAAGTGTCTAACGTGTGTTTAATAATAAAGTGTTTAGGGGTAGGTGTAGGGAGGGCTTTAATAATTTATATATAATAATTTACACTCTGTTTTTATTGCATACCATTTAATGTACAACAACACTGAGGTGCAAATAGTATCTGCCACTATTTATGTAAGCAATAAGGTACAAGAGGCTGTGCTGTATCGTGAATAAGTCACAATAAGTCAGTACCTAAGTAAAGTAGTCAGTACCTTCTTGCTTTTATAAAACGGTTAGCACACAATACAAATATTAAAGCTAAAACATATGTATCAATGTAACTTTCATTAAGTAAAATCACTAAAAGCCTTCCTTACGCTGGAAAAAATAGTCCCTGACCGTGAACAGCAACAGAAGTTACATTATTACGCCATTAGATGGTGGCGAAGACTGTCTTTATGAGTGAGTTAGTCAGTAGCGAAGACTTTTATATTGAAAGGACTGAAACTTGTTGTGAACACGGAGCAAGATGCAACTGACAAATGCTTTGACTAGCTGTCAGTGTCTGGAGACGGGATCGGGGAAAGCCATTAACTGTTAAAAAGACAAGATATCGCAGTGTACATTCAAACAGATGTTTAATTATGAACATAGGACTGACCTATATATTTAAATGCAGGTAATACACTCGCTCACTCGATCTCTCTATCTCACAATACTCTACATAATACAGTAAGCTTCAATGAAGAGTATAAATGAGAACAAACATATGTTTACGTTGCTAAGAGTGGTTGCTAAGGGTTTTGTGTAGTGATACACAGAACCGTTGAGTGAAGTGGTCAAATACAGCTATTGACCAATCAGAATCAAGAACTGGACTAACCATTTTAAGTAAAACTACTATTTACACTTATTGAAAATACTGCTATTTTTACAGTATAAATAGAATCTATTGCTATTTGTACTAAGCATAAATAGCATCTATCGCTAAGAAAATATGCTATTTACACAAATTACTAACCATAAATAAATAAAAACTAAAACAAAATGTGAGATAAGAATAAATAAAATAGTAATACTAAGAAATAAAATCTAATAAAAATGACAAAAGCACATAACAAAATTACTAAAAATTAAACTAAAATTAATTTAATTATTTAATCTAAATATTAACAAAACTATAATAGTATATAATAACTAGAATGTACATTTCCTGAAGAAAATGTGAGTGGTGCTTGCCGGTTGCTAGGGTGCTAGGGTGTGTTGAGGCGGTTGTTAAGGTGTTCTGGGTGGTTGTTAGGCGGTTGCTAGGGTATTCTGTGTGGTTGCTAGGCAGTTGCTATGGTATTCTGGGTGGTTGCTAGGGCGTTGCTAGGTGGTTGCTAAGGTATTGTGGGTGGTTGTTAGGGCATTGCTAGGCAGTTGCTAGGGTGTTCTGGGCGGTTGCTAGGCGGTTGCTAAGGTACTCAGGGTGGTTGCTATGGTGTTGCTAGGCAGTTGCTAGGGTGTTCTGGGTGGTTGCTAGGGTGTTGCTATATGGTTGCTAGGCGGTTGCTAAGGTGTTCTGGGTGGTTGCTAGGGCGTTGCTAGGTGGTTGCTAGGGTGTTCTGGGTGGTTGCTGAGGTACTCAGGGCGGTTGCTAGGGTATTGTGGGTGGTTTCTAGGGTGTTGCTATGGTTTTTTGGGTGGTTGCTATGGTGTTGCTAGGCAGCTGGTAGTTGTCACAGATGTTTACTATGGAATGTTTATAGAGTTCTTAGCATGTTATTAGCCTGGTTTAGCACTTAGCTAATCACTATTAGCATGTAGCTATTCACTGCTAGCATGTGTAGCATGTTGTAAGTCCTGTTTGCTAACATGAGTCAAAAGAACCAACCCCCATGTCTCTATGATATTCTGATGCAGAGATATAGGTCTTGCTAAACGGTTGCTAGGGTACTGTTTGGTTGCTATGGAGTGGCTTGGCAGCATCCAATGATGATACTCCAAAAGCTCCTTGCCAGTATGAATGATATAAACCAACCCCTGTGCCTCTATGACATTCAGATGTGAAGATATTCCTCTGTAGATTTGGGTTGCTAGGGGGCTTGATAATGGTTTCTAGGTCATGGCTAGGAAGTGTTGAAGGTGATTTGTGATTGGCTGTTGATGCCCTGAATCAAACAAACCCACCCTCATGTTTCTATGAGACTTCTATCCAAAGATATCCCTTAGATCTCTTTCAATGGAAGTCTATGGGATCAGTTGCTAAGAAGCTCTAAATGGTTGCTCGTGGCTTGATAGCTTTACGATGATCCAGAGATAGTGATTGGTTGCTTGAGTAAATTGAGCCCACCCCCTTGTCTCTGTGACACTGTGAACCAGAGCAATGGTCAATACAAAATCCCTATGCAAGTTCCCATAGTAGGAAAAACACATGCGTTTAATGGGACGTCCCTCCCCATAGTAAATGAATGGGGAAATTCGGGCCACTCTTGCGCCCCAGGGGTACAATTTATACCCCATTGTGATGTATGTTCTGACGGGACCTGTCAGGCTCTTCAAATGTGTGAACTCCCGAGTTTCTACGAAATCCTCGCTTTAAGCTACGAGTGGTCAAAGTTCGCCGCAATGTTAAGTCAATGGGATTTTTTGGCTACTTTTTTGCCCCCAGGGCGAACATCGTACCCCCGATCCCTTAGAAAAGATACAGCACACCACACCGCAAAAATCCTCACGATTTGACGCCTCATTCATGGGTCTATGACAAACGGTGCAGGAGGAGTAGCGCGCGGACGAAATGTGGAAGAAGAAGAATAATAAGAAGTATGGAGAATAACAATAGTGATGCCTTGCCTTTGGCAAGCACCACTAATAAAATAACCCTGTTAACAGTTCCCTGAAGGGGAAGATTATCAGTGAATAACGATCAAAATATTGGTCTGTTTGTCACAGAGAGCTATCATATGACTTCAGGACACTTGGAATAATTTGCAAAAATCATATGAATCCCTATTATGATATTATTATGATGTCATTTTGGAGTTGGCAGTCCCAGTCCTCATTCCCTTTTATTATATAGAAAACGGTGGCCAGTACATTCTTCAAAACTTCACCATTTGTGTCCCACAGAAGAAAGAAAGAAAGTTCATGCTGGTCTGAAACGACATGAACTGCTCATTTAATTTAGTACTGATTGGTGTTTGTTTCTACAATGGAAGTGTTCTGTGACTTAATCATTACAGGAGCAGATATGTATGCCATATAGAGAGTCAATGATTAAAGAGGGAAAAAAACACACCTCCTATGAATGATTAATACCAGCAGATAAATGGCTACAGTGTTTGCTGCTATTTATTTCCCTGGCTGAAGCAACTATACCTGCTCTGTGGTTCCTCCCTGATGCCTTTAACAAAAAAACACATGGTGGGACGGGCAACCTGCCAACACATCTTACATAATCAGGCCCAATGCACTGGAGTGACACATGTGCTGCACAACTGCACTGCATGATCGCTTTTACACAAACTTAAATAATATTTACTCTAGATGCAGACTCGGAAATAATGCAGGTCAAAGACACACACACAGTAATTATTATTTAACCTTGCTTAAACATCAAATAGGCATGCTCTATGTCAGGTTTAGAAAGACAAATATGTGTAAACAAGCCATCAATCATCAAACCTGTGATAAAGAAGATTTTTATCTCCATATGTGGCAAAAAAAATGTCACAAACACACGTCTGGTTTACTATTTTTACTATTTTTGTGGGGACTCTCCATAGACGTAATGGTTTTTATACTGTACAAACTGTATATTCTCTCCCCTTACATTAACCCTACCCCTAATCCCATCACACAACACTTTTAGCATTTTTACATTTTCAAAAAAACTCATTCTGTATACTTTATAAGCTTGTTTCCTCATGGGGACCTCAATTTAGGTCCCCACAGTGACACGAGTCCCCATGAGTCAGTGTGCATTCAGGTTAAAGTCCCCACCGGGATAGAAAAACATGCACACACACACGCAAATAAAGACAAGTAGAGCAGAGCTAAGTTAACAGGAAGGCAGGATCATTATCCGATCATTGTCTGAGTGCTTTCCATTTTAAAGGCACCATCATTCCACATGGCTGTTCAGCTCTCTGAGAATCTTATCTGTCCTTGAAAGGTATCAGCTGACAGACGAACATGAATATGGGTGAAATGGAAACAGACGCACAAAGTATATTAGCTAAAACAACTGCCATTGCATCACTTCTGTTTATTTTGTCTTTAAAGTATCTTTAATTTTATGTCAATATGTTTTATAATTTTAAATGACTAGGATTATGGGCAACATTTTAACACTTGCTAATGTTCATTTCTTGAACCCGTTTTAATCCAAAATATTTAACATCTAAAATTCTGAAAGATTTACCCTATAAAAGTCATCATTCATATCAGTCATGAAGATGATGCTTCAGTTTGGTGAATCTAGGATATTTTTATATGAAACAGCAGTCTCTAGTGGTCAATTCATATAATTGCATGACTAGGCTCTACATTCAAGTACTACTTACATCTGTGCAAATGGCAGACAATTATAACAAAAGCCACTTTTTTCATGTCTATTGGCTGGAAATAGAATGCATGGCCTTGGCATTGTTAAAATGCTCTACTAGTTGAGCTACAGGAACAACAACATTAGAAACACTACATTTCTGAAGACAATGAGAGTACCTAAAAGATGCTAGGGTACGTTTTTGGCATGGCATTGCTATGCAATTGCAAAGTTGTTCTGGGTGGTTGCTAGGGTGTTGCCACGCAGTTGCTAAGTTTTTCTAGGAAGTTTGTAGTGCTTTATTATGTGGTTGCTGGGGTGTTTTGGGTGGTTGATAGGTTGTTGCTAAGCAGCTGCGAAGTTGTTCTGAGATTTTAATGCACTACTGTATACTACTGCACTACTGCACTAATATATGTGTTGCTGGGGTGTTCTGGGTGGTTGCTAGGCCATTGCCACACAGTTGCTAAGTTGTTCTGGGAAGTTTGTAGTGCTTTGTTATGTGGTTGCTGGGGTGTTTTGGGTGGTTGTTGCTAAGCTGCTGCTAAATTCTAAGCTGGGTGTTCTGAGGGGTTGCTAGGGCATTGCCATGCAGTTGCTAAGTTGTTCTGGAAAGTTTCAAGTGTGTTATTATGTGGTGGTTGAGGGTGTTTTGGGAGGTTGCTACAATGTTTCTAGATAGCCGCTAAGTTGTTTTAATTTTTTAGTCTGTTACTATGTGGTTGCTGGGTTGTTCTGGGGTGTGTTTTCCAAAGACAACTATGGTCACAAGTTCTGTTGTTACCAATAGAGATCAATGGGTCTTGTGACCATAGTTAGCTAACGATGCTTTTGAGAAACGCAGCCCAGGATGGTTGACAGGGCATTGTTAAGTAGTTACTACGTTTTTCAGAGGTTATAGTGAGTTATTGGGTTGCAGGGGTATTCTAGGTGGTTGCTAGGGTGTTGCTATGAGGGTGCTAAGTTGTTCTGAGAGGTTTTTATGTCATTACTATGGTTGCTGAGTTGATCTAGGTGCTTGCTAGGGTGTTCTTGGTGGTCTATATGGGCTTTTGCACCTTTTCATAGTTTCTATAACTAATAACCGCTTTTTTCAGAGTTGGAAACCAGTGATGTAAGTGTACGCAGATTGGCTTAGTGCTTGCAAAACACCAGCAGCTGCCTTTTTTAAGAAGCTGTGTAAACTAGGATGGGCGTATCGATATGAAGTATCGATATATCGATACTGATGTAAGCATCGAAAAGTATCGATACTCAAATAAAAATATCGATACTAAGGTGTTTTTTTTTTAACAGTAATTTCGTTTATTAAAAAATATTATTTTATGCATACAATACGAATAACCTATGTTACAGAATAATTGTGTTGTATAGAACTATTTTCCTGCTCGTCTGAACCATGATCTGAACACAGTACACATGCAAATGCTGCAAGACAGAACCAATCAATCACAGAGAGAGCATTTACTCACTGATGACTCTGTATTCAAACAGGGCTGCATTTCCTAAAACTATCATAAGAAACCATGCTTTTGGAAATGCAGCCCAGAACAATGCTCATCAGAAGACAGAAAAACATAATATGTTTGAGTTATTTCACAACAAACAAATAGAAATTGTAGCCTACATAGTTTGTGCAATTATACTTATTTAAATGTAATGTTAAACGTTCATATTGATCATGTTCTATTCTGTAACTAATGTTAATATAAATCATACACTATCAGAATAAAAAGGTTGCATTTTATGGGTGCAACATCCTGTCAGTGGCAGTCCCCGTACAGTGACCGTAGTTCAACTATAGTATTTGTAGATTCCCATGGTTACCACTACAAGTAAACATATTTTAACCATGTGTAAACAAAAATATGATCTAATAAGTTGCAATTAAGGCATATTGCCTTAAAATGCCTTTTAAATATAATGTTAAGTGGGTATCTTTACCCATTTTACTCTTAGTAATTTTAATAATTTAATAAATGTAATAATTTTAAAGTTCAGTTTAGAAGTATCGTATCGGTATCGCGATACTGGCCTTGAAAGTATCGGTATTGTATCGAAAACAAAATAAGTGGTATCGTCCATCCCTAGCACACAGTTTATAGCCGATATATTTACTCCACGAACATGGAAAACAGTGATAGATGGACCAACACCAAAGTCCAGGCACTTTTCAACCTTTACAATAAACAGAAAATCCAACGCAGCTTTAAAGGGACTAAGCGAAACATGATTATTTCTGCTCATCTAGCGACATTGGGCATCAACCAGACAGCAAATGATATAATACTTTTTCGTATAACATTTACTTTCTTTGTTTAACAGTTCTGTCTAATAATGTATCAGATAGGACTGTTAAACAGATCGTAAATGAATGAAGACGGAGAATGGGAGAGCTGTGTGCTCCGGCTCTGGCTAAGTCGTTCTCAGTGCCGTCAAAATAATGTTCACAACAACCAGAGCAGCAGGACATAAGTGACAGCTTACGTCACTTCAAAGTTCCAACTGGCAGTGCAAATGCAACCAGGAAAATGGTTGTAGGGGAACATTTAGTTCTCGGGGGACAGCCCTGGTGGCTAGTTCCTATAACTGAGTTCCTTTAACTACCTGGTGCGAAAGCCCTTCCATACATGGACTAAGTCCCCCCTTCAAGTTTTCGGTGGGATTTTGTTGCCTATTTTTTGTTATGAACTATTCTGAATGTGTGGCTGATCTGTGTCATCACCTTTGGGAAATTGGGTAGGTGAAATGGTTCCATGGTTTTCCTAGGCAAGGTGCTGCTGGAGGACTCGCTGCTGGACACGCTCTGGTGCTCCCTTTCTCCATCCTCCACCACTTCCTCCCTCCTGCCGCGCTCCAGCTTCTTCACCTTCCGTATAGAGGCGTATTCTGCTGTCACTGCCTCTTGATTCACGCCTCCTCTGCTTCCACCTTGGCCATTTCCACTGAACGTCGGGCTGTGGGCATGACACTGAGTGGGCGTGTTGGTTGAAGGTGGGGCAAGGGCAGCAGGCGGAGCAGCTTTATCAGAACCCGCCCCTTTTATTCCAACGCTCTCATACAGGCCGTCATCTGGTGGGTGGGACGTTGGAGAGGCGCGGCGGCAAACTTCAGAATAGGTGTGCTCACGTTCCTCGTTGTCAGATTTGTTGGGAACACAAGGCAGTTGGCGGCCCGAGCTGGGTCGAAGGTCAGAATTGGAGCGTCGGGTATGCAGGAGCAGTAGGTCCATGCTAGCCGGCCGGCTCTTAGGGGCGCCTGTCAATCCAAATAACACAGATTAAGTCGAGAGAGATGAGAAAGACTAAACAGAGGATTAAGATTAAAGACAGTTTGGAGTATTGGTATCAGATAAAATACTGAATATGCACATATACTCCAGGGAAACACAAGAGGGCAGACCATTACTATTTGATTATCTCATATTTTCAGCACACTTCCACAATCTTACATATCTTTAAACCTGCATACATACAGTACAATGAGTTCAAAGCCAACATGAAACTACACTGGCAACTCAGTTTAAAATAAAAAAGGGGAATTTATGTCTTCTAAATGATGTATCACATGATTTTACTAAAGCTGAATATGGTCAAATTAAACATTTTGCTTTCTTTGTGTTTTCAGTTAGCTTTCGGTTAGCAAGCTAACAGTTTATCATACTAGCTTAGCATACCACTCCCGAACTTGCATGACATTGAAACATGTGGTCTTGGTAACATCATCAGAAAAAGGAAAGTCATTTCACAGTTGAAGCAATTTCTATCATGGCGAATCTCTGAAGAGTTTAGCATGGTAATGAATATGACAAGGTTCATGTATTTGGTCTTGGTGGAACAGATCTGCTTTGCTGATGATGATGATATTGCTGCTGCTGTTGATTATTGATGCTGCTGCAGAGCAAGCACAGTGACTTGCTATTGCCAATACATACTGCAGTGAGCATGTAAGACATGCTGCTGCTGCACAAATAGCATATATGAAATTAACTGTAGCAGATCTATACAGGAGGAGCAGGGGAAGGTGGAGGGTTTCAGAGGAACTCAAAGCGCGCTGCAAGCTGCTACAGCAAACACTGAACAACTTCTTAAATGCAGAGCAGCAAGCTCATTGGCTGTAGATGCAACAGGAACCAATCAGTTTGTGCCGTGTAGTTAGTTAACGATGTATGAACTGATGAATCCATTAAATTGCAACCAGGAGCACGCATTTAGAAAGTAAATGGGATCAATCTTAATTCATGTTGACTTTAACAGTATTGAGACTTTGTTATCCTTCTATTTTGTGTGTTTTTGAAATCTGTGTGGCCAGATTTACTAAACAGGACAAATTGCGTGAGAACGCAATTCCAAAAAGAGTTGATGGGAGTGGAAAGTTCACTGCATGATCTAGTGACGACGCACAAATTAAAGAACACAGACACAGCAGATATTTCCATAATGGCTAATGCAATCTACCAAGAGCACATACCATCTGGTTTAAGACATGTTTTTTTGGGGCGTTAAATAATGGCGCAAATACCAGCCCTGCTGGAAAAACCAGCATAGACCAGCATAATTCCCATGCTGGTCTATGCTGGTTTATGCTGGTCTATGCTGGTCTATGCTGGTTTATGCTGATCTATGCTGGTTTGGTGCTGGTCTATGCTGGTTTAGCTGGTGGACCAGCAAGACCATGCTGGTCTACCAGCATCGACCAGCATACCAGCATCCCATGCTGGTGACCAGCATACCAGCATCCCATGCTGGTGACCAGCATTCCATGCTGTTGACCAGCATACCAGCATACCAGCACCAAATGATGGTTTTGCTGGTATGACCAGCTATGCTGGTTTTTCCAGCAGAGCGCAAACCTTAGTAAATCACCTTACATGATTCATTTAAATACTCTACTCCCATAAATTTTGCGTCTAAAAGGGAAACTCCTACAAATACATAAGCAGTAAGATCAGCCGTAAAAACAACCCTGTCCACACCTTTACAGCGCTAATTTTTTCACTGCGTGTTGTTAGTAAATCCTGACAGTAGAGGGTTTGTGCTGGTATAAGCTGTTAGTAAATCTGGCCCTAAATGGAGCTGAGTATCTATTGGTCTGGATGTAAAAGATCAGAAGCTGATGTATATAAGTCTTCTGAGATTTCCTTTTTTTGTCTCAGCTTGACAACTGTCTTTCTCAGCCTCGCAGATCACACGTTTGTGGTAGTGGAAACATGAACTAGTAAACATCTTACCATGACAAGCCTCTGGAGATGTTAACCTTTACACGCACGTGCGTCGGCCAGTGCAAATGTGCGTATGTGTGTGGTAAATGAGTCTGTGTGTACATGTGTCATAAAGTGCAGTTTAAATCCCTCTGTGTCTCTCTCACCATTGGCGTTGCAGGGCAGCCTGTGCATGTCATGCAGGCGGGTGTCAGATTTACTCATTGAGTTCAGTTTTGACTGGCGCAGCGCAGCCTGTGATACAAAACATAACCATGAATACGTACATACATCCATGTCCATAATTACAAATTATGTGTATTAAATAATTGTGTAAATATGTGTGTTAATTTATACTTATTTGCACTCACTGTTTCCAATTTCTGACCCCCTCCGTTGGCGTGGCCATGTTTGCTCTTGCCTTTTCTGCGGACAAAATGAGACACTCTTTGTGAGGACAACATAAGATACCACATACATGCAAAAAAAGAATTTAATGACTGGAAAACCCTATGAGTATATCGCAATACTAGCTCTATTCCCAAATCGAGTGAGCTGATGGATCATGTCACACTGAAGACTGGAGTAATGATGCTGAAAATTCAGCTTCGCATCACAGGAATAAATTACATTTGAAAATATATTACAATAGAAAACAGTCATTTTTAATCAAATAAATAAATACAGACTTCATTCAAAAACATTTTGAACCATAGTGTAAACTATGTAATGTAATTGCCACTGGATTATAAGTATAAAAAAATATGTTTCAAAATATAGAAAAATAATAAAATTAATACAAATATTGTGTTCATTGCAAAACAAATATGAGTTGTTCGATAGCGTAGAGAGACTCACAATTATATCACGGCTTTACATAGGCTGGACATTCGCTGTTCAGCTCTTTTGCCACAAATATTATTTCCATGTTAACAGCAACCATTTAAATTGGGGGCCCTTCCTTTAAGGATTATGGGTAGTGTAGTTCTTCACCATGAATTCGGCATTTAACACTTTTTTAATAAATCTTTATGAAGAAAAATAAATAGGATTTTATTTCTGGAACACGACAGACATCTGTAAGCGACACAAGTCTGTGTGCCAAATCAATCACCCTTGAGATTACATTTTGTTTAGAATGTCGTCTTCAGTCCAATTCACCGACAGACGGCAATTAACATCAACAGACACGTTTGACAGATTCAGTCGGATCAGTGTTTTGCCCCTGGCAGCGTTTGTTGCCATTAGTTGCCGCTTGTTTTCGCCGATTGAACAGCGGATGTTCTCATAACTTTGGCTAACATTCTGGCAAGGTTCTCTCAAAGTTATGAATAAACGTTTTTCCAGTAACATTAATAGAACGTTCTTTTAAAGTTAAAGGGGGACTTTTAAAGTTTTTTGTCATACTTGTTACTTTTTAATGTTCCCATAATGTTCTCTTAACGTTCGCATAACCAAGAAAAAACTTTTTTTATGTAAAATAACTGGACATTTTGAACATTCAGAAATAACGTTTTCATAACTTAATGGGAACGTTAGCAAAACATTCTTGTTAGCTGGGCAACCGTTGTTTGTCGGGTCATGGAATGTCTGGAATATGATGTATGTGGTGATTGTTGGAGTCTGTCGGTGCAGTGTGAATTGGCCTCCAGAAAGCTGCTTCTTTAGTAGACTCTAGACATTCAGCACGCTGGCTTTTTGTAACAGAGCTATTGTGCACTATTGAATATGGCAGGAAGTAAAATTCCACTACAGCGAGTGTTTGTAATGGCTCTCTGTGGGGTTGGCAGGGCTGGGATCATGTATTCATGAGGGACTAGATGTGTTGCAGGTGTGGTGGAGGAAGAGCGAGTGAGAGGATGGATAGGTAACCCTGACGATCCCTCCTCCCTTGCTTTTCTTCTCCTCTCATTCCCTACACACACCAGGTGTGACATCAATTATAGCTTCTCTCTCTCCAAGAATCCAACAGCCTGCGAAATACACAAATTTTTTTCACACACCTTTTTGTTCTTCTCACTCTCACCCCATTTTTAACATCAGCTGCTACGCACATCTCTCACACTTACGCAAATCTGAGAAACAGAGGATTTTCTCTTCTCTCCCTCTCTCTCTCTCTTACAACCTTAAACTATAAAAAGAAGGCTTTTATGGATGAATAGATAACAAGACATTAAAAAAGTATTGCATATGTCTCACAGAACTAAGAAGTCACAGCCATAATGACATTGTTTGCTGTTTGTTAGTAGTTGCGAGGGCTGTATCGCTCTATTCCCCTGTGAAGGTCAGAACTCAGGAGGCTGAAGGGACACGTTTGCACCTGGGTTTTAGTGACCCTGTGTCTACACACATGACTCGCAGAATGTACATACGGCAAAGCCTCACGCAGCAAAATAACAGCTGCACTCTGAGTATGCAATCATGAATACAGCATTAGCATAGGCAAGTTTTAAAGGTCCAGTACAAGGTTAGCTCAATTTGAGGCATAATTCACAAAATTAATTTCGACTCAACATAAAAAAAGCGAAAAAGCAAAAATCAAGGTAACAGGGAGGCACCTACAATCAGGGGCGATTCTAGAATTTCAATATTAGAGGGGCTCAGCCCCCAATGAGGGTATGATTTTAAATAATATTAATATATTGTTTGTATATTAGGGTAGGCGTGAACAATACAGTAACTTTCTACACTACCTATCAAGTCAGTCCCTGAATATTGAATTAATTTCTAATCAGCTAATATTCATTAATATTTATTAAGAAGAATACAGGCAAACTTTATTTTACTGTAATTGTCTAGATTGGCATTATGTGGGTAACACATAATTTTCAATTTACATTTTTCAACACATGTTTTAAACACTATTATTTTTAACTATATTTTTGCAGTAAAATTACCTTTAAAGAAGATCTACATTTATTACTTTCATTCATGGAGATAATATGAAAATGTGCTATGGTTTATTGGAGGATTTGTGTCACCTGGTGGAAAACAAACACACATGAAAATGACATGAAATTACCACTATAACCAGTAGATGGCAGCAGAGGACCACTCTTTATAACAAATTTTTAGCAATTGTATTGCACTGAACATTGTTGGGTGTAACTAGTTACTAAGTAATTAGTTACTGTAATTGAATTACTTTTCCTTGAAAAAGTAAAGCAAAGAGATTAATTTAATTACAGTTACTTCTGATGTAATTGAACTAAATACTGTGTATAGACTGCAGAACAATTATATATAATACAATAGTGAAGTAAAATTTACCCATGGCTGTTTTTTAAATGTACATAACAGATTTTCAATAAAATATCCAAGTCTCCCAGTCACTGACTTTTACTAAAATTGTGTTATTTACAATCCCCTGTTGTTAAAAATTGTTTAGATAAAAGCAGATTTAAAAACGGGGCATTTATACCTATAAGCGCCAGCGGGTCAAATTTACCCCTATATAATTCCTTTATTTTCGCGCTGTATTTGAGCAACGTGTAGGCTTACTGTAAACAATCACACAACGCACATTCAAATAAAGACGTTTTAGCCTATTTATAAATGTTCAAACTTTGGATTAATTATACATTTTTGTTTTGCAATTTTTTATCGGGTATTGTTTGCTACTGTGTTGCTATTTATTCAAGTCTGCCCGTTTCCTGAAAAAATATATTTCCGATCTATGATGTAATGAATAAAACAATTTTCATGACTACCCCAAGTGATGTATGTATACAAATGATGTAACTATACAAATTAATAATTAATTAGGTGAAACTGTGCGCTTGAATTTGTCGTTGCACGTCATACATTGTATGTTATCCTTATTGTATGTTCATGTTGTCATACATCCTATGCAGTGCGGTGGATTATTATTGCTCTTTATTGTCTATTTAGGGTGTTTTGGTAATTTAAATAACATGGGTTATCTTAATATGTGATTAATGACATTTTATTATAATACTACACCACCCAAATATGTATTTATTTCCTTCTAATTCTCATTGTCATTGCAGGCTGATTTAGCCTATATTCACCAAAAAGTGATTATTGTAACCTGCTTAAACTAGCATAAAACAACAGGACAGAAACATTGTTGATGACTAAAAATAATAATTTCATGACTCTATACATTACTTTGTGAAGACAGTGGCACAATACAGTGACATATTAAGTTTTTTAGCCGTATCAAAACAGTAATCATCTGCATGGGTAAATTTGACCCCTGGCGGTTCTAGTGTAAAGTCGAACTTTAAAATGCTTGTTTTTATTTATCCTTCTCACATTTGTAATACTTTGGTCAGTTAATAAGAATAATTTATCTAGTTTTTGTCACATGTCTGTCCTGTCTTGTGTAGCACATGTGGTGTTTTGTTATTTTGGGCCATGTGCTTGTGTCTCTGTCTGATCCCTCCCCCTTGTTATCTGATTAGTGTTTGATTTGCCACACCTGTTCTCCCTCATTACCTGCCTTGTTTGTACCCTTTATAATCTCCTTGTGTTTGCAGTCCTGTGCTGGATCGTTGTTTGATGTTGTTGGTTTCCTGTATGTTTCATGTTCATGTTCATGTTCATGTTCATGTTCATGTTCATGTTCATGTTCATGTTCATGTTCATGTTCATGTTCATGTTCATGCTCCTGCTCCTGCTCCTGCTCCTGCTCCTGCTCCTTGTGTTAAGTTTATTTCAAGTTTTGTTTTCCCCATCGTGGGTGTTTTGTTTCTGTTTATTTATTTTGTTATTAATAAAACCCCTCCTTCTTCCTGCACTTGAGTCCTCGCTCCCTTTTCAACCACACCAACCGTGACAGTTTTATATTATTTATTTGAATGAATTAAAAGAGCCGTTTCATGTCTTTGAATCACTTAACTAGTCAAGGTTGATATAGGATTTAGAAAGTAATTAGTAATAAGTAATTAAATACTTTTTGGAGAGAATATTTTGAACAGTAATCTAATTACACTATTGAAGATGTAATTAGTAACGTCTCGGTTACGTATGTAACCCTCGTTCCCTGAAGGAGGGAACGGAGACGCCACGTCGGAGTACTGACGAATAGGAATCTCGCTAGCGAGAGCCAATCTACTTCGAGTGTAACTAAACGAGCCAATGCACATTGGCATGCAATGATTGCACCAGCTGCTCATGCCACTCAGTGTGGGTATAAATGAGGCACATAGTTTTTTGCAGAGGAGCCGAGTAGGTGAACTGGCACCCCAGCAGGGTACAGAGGACATGGCGACGGGACGTGGCGTCTCCGTTCCCTCCTTCAGGGAACGAGGGTTACATACGTAACCGAGACGTTCCCATTCAGTCGGTCACTCTCGACGCCACGTCGGAGTACCGACGAATAGGAATCCCTACCAAAGCGCCATGGCCTCTGCCCCCATCCAGTGCCCTGTGTGAGCCTCCTAAGCTCTCTTACCTGATGAGATGGGGCTCACACAGAGAAGTCCATCACTGCTGTTCCGCATGACCAGCTCAGTGACTTATTGGATAACACTGGGAAAGCGTGCCCTAGTGGAAGGGAACGCTGCGGAACCCACATCATACCCCGAAGGAGTTATGTGGAGTACAATGCTGAGCCATAGCCCGCAACTGAGAGGGGGCTCCAGCCCCACCAAGGGGAGGGCTCTCCCAAGGGAAAGACACGGGCTTCCAGAGCAAAGCTAGGGCTGGGTCTGCCTCCTCCAGGGGCAGCGCTTGCAGGTTCACCACCTGGTCCCTGAAGGGAGTGGTAGGAACCTTGGGCACATAGCCAGGCCGGGGTCTCAGTACCACGTCACCCGGCCCGAACTCTAGGCACAATTTGTCGACCGAAAATGCCTGCAGGTCCCCTACTCTCTTGATGGAGGCCAATGCAGCCAACAGCAAAGTCTTCATAGACAGAATCTTTAGCTCTGCTGACTGTAAAGGCTCAAATGGGGCATTCTGAAGTGCTCGGAGCACCAGAGCAAGATCCCAAGAGGGTATGGAGGGGGGGTCGAGGAGGATTTAACCATCTCGCCCCCCAAGGAACCTGACGATCAGGTCGTGCTTCCCCACCGACTTACCTTACCTACAAGATGGCGGATATCGCAGCAACATAAACTTTGAGGGTGGAGAGCGACAGCCTACGCTCCAACCCATGTTGCAGGAAGGAAAGCACAGACGCGATCGAACATCTTCGGGGGTCTTCTTGGCGAGATAAACACCACACGACTAACAGGTTCCACTTCAAGCATAAGCCTGTCTTGTAGACGGCGCTCGTGCCGAAGTGATGGTGTTAACTACCTCTTGGGGTAAGTCACCTAGAACATCCGCGTCCCGTCCAGGGGCCAGACATGAAGCTTCCACAGGTCTGGACGCGGGTGCCACAGGGTGCCCCGTCTCTGAGTCAGAAGGTCCTTCCTCAGAGGAACCGGCCAGGGAGGGGCCGTCGTGAGGAGTATGAGTTCTGGGAACCAAGTCCGGTTGGGCTAATACGGCGCCACCAACAGGACCTGCTCCTCGTCCTCCCTGACCTTGCAAAGAGTCTGTGCAAGTAGGCTCACTGGGGAAAACGCATATTTGCGCAGCCCCTGGGGCCAGCTGTGCGCAAGTGCATCTGTGCCGAGTGTACCCTTGGTCAGCGAATAGAACCACTGGCAGTGGGACGTTTCTGGGGAGGAAAACAGGTCGACCTGTGCCACCCCAAACTGTCTCCAAATCAGCTGAACCACCTGGGGGTGGAGTCGCTATTCCCCTGGGAGCGCAGCTCATGAAAGCTCGTCGGCCACACGGTTGCTTACACCAGGGGCATGAATGGCCCGAAGCGACCTCAGACACTTCTGACTCCAGAGGAGGAGATGGCGGGCGAGTTGCGACATGCGACGGGAGCGCAGACCACCCTGTCGGTTGATATACGCAACAGTCACAGTGTTGTCCGTGCGGACCAGTACATCTTTGCCCCGTAACAGCCTTTTGAGGCGGCTCGGGACTCGGCCGTGTAGCCAATGCTGAAGCGGTCTCATATGAAGCAGGCCGAGCGGTGTGTCTGCGGCTGCGGCTGCCATATGCCCCAGGAGCCTCTGAAACTGTTTCAGTGGGAGCGCCATCCTGCCTTGAAACGCGTTCAGGCAGTTCAGCATCGACTGGACGCGCTCCTCTGTGAGGCGCGCTGTCCGTTCGACCGAATCTAACTCCATACTGAGAAAAGAGATCCTCTGCATAGGGGGCGAGTTTGCTCTTTTCCCAGTTGACCCGAAGACCCAACTGGCTGAGGTGTCGGAGCACCAGTTACCTGTGTTCGCACAACTGATCCCTGGACTGTGCTAGAATGAGCCAGTCGTCGAGATAGTTGAGGATGCGAACACCCTGTTCTCTCATGGGTACAAGGACCCCCTTCGTGACTTTCGTGAAGACACGTGGGGACAGGGACAGCCCGAAGGGCAGGACTTTGTACTGATATGCTCGACCCTCGAACGCAAAGCGCAGAAATGGCCTGTGTCGAGGAAGAATCGAGACATGAAAGTATGCGTCCTTCAGGTCGATCGCTGCAAACCAATCTTGGGGACAGATGCATTCGAAAATGCGTTTCTGCATGAGCATCTTGAACGGTAGCTTGTGGAGGCTCCGATTCAGGACTCGCAGGTCCAAGATTGGCCGTAACCCACCGGAATTCTTGGGTACAATGAAGTACGGGCTGTAGAAGCCTGTCTTCATATCGGCTGGAGGGACCGGCTCTATTGCGTCCTTTGCCAGTAGGACTGCGATCTCTGCACGCAGGACATGGGCATCTGCGGCATTCACCGAAGTGAAGCGGATGCCCTTGAACCTAGGAGGGCGCAGGGCGAACTGATTCGCTTAGCCGAGCCCGATGGTCCGCATGAGCCAGCGAGACAGACTGGGGAATGTTAACCAGGCTCGCAGAGACCGTGCAAGCGGGACCAAAGGGACCACCGGCGTACCCACCGTGGGGCAGCGAGGTGGAATGCAGGTACCGGGCTGGGGTGGCTGTCTTGTGGAGGCGGCCCACGAGGCACTCTTGTGGTGCGTCGGGGGAAGCTCTTGATTGCCTCAGCCTGCTACCGACTGCGAAGAACTGCTGGGCCCAGTTCTCAACAGTGTTGCCGAAAAGGCCACCTTGTGAGATGGGAGTATCGAGAAAGCGCACTTTGACGACCACTCACACCTCAGCAAGGCAAGCCGGGGGGGTGTTTCTGGACCACCGAGGTGGACATCGTCTGGCCGAGGGCCTGCGCCGTGACTTTGATCACGGTTAGTCAACATGCGCAGCTCAACCCCGACTCAGAACTACCCTCGTGCATTAAAAGTGCAGGGCGGAGGTGGTCTGCGCACAGCCACCCCACCGTTGAGGGTAGTGAGAGAGGAAAAACGTATGCAGTTTTGGCCCCCCTGGCGTTCCATATCTATGGCGCCAAAGTAGTTCCATACTGCCAAGTTTTCCATGCACATCCGGGAAAGATCCCGGGAAAGCATGGCTGTTAACTCTGAATCTGATTCAGCAAAGCACACACCATTACAGTGGGTTCAGCATCATCCTCATTCCCAGATCACAACAGCCCTCTCTCCGATGCAGCGATTGACATCTGATCCTCAGCTGGAGCCCTGAATGAAATGCTAGGTTCCTCCATAAGAAGGACCAGCAGTTCCATCCAGAAGCTGCACAGCTTGCAGTGCGCTAGAGAGGGAGGGGCCCTAGGGGGTTGGTTCCCCGAAGGAGAAGCCCTCCACTCCTCAGGTCACCCCAGCGATTTCACTGAAGTAGACCTCTCCTGTTGGCCACCAGGGAGGGCGCTACAACGGGAAATAGGCAAGGGGACAGCGCACCTAGAGTGGCGAGTGAGCTCTGGGTTGCCGTGACAGCCCGCGCTGCAGCCCGGCACTCGACGGCACACGACACGTAGAGAAGCGTGAGGTCCCTCCGGGTTTCCCCGGCGGGCAGCTCTCGCGGATCTCCGCGGTCTCCCAGAGTGTCAAGCAGACCCGCGGCTGTGCTTTTACACACGAGCGGCGGCTGGCCAACAACAAAGGGGACTCAAGCTTCCCGGAGAAAGAAGAGTCGCGACTGGCATGCCGACGTGGTCATGTTCTCATTAGAAAACGTGAACCACCCACGAACACCGTCTCAGCATGCATACGTCCAGACATGTGAAACAGTGCTTGTGGCCGTCAGTGAGGACAGGAAACAACCGCAACCAGAAACACACAGATAGAATGTCATCTTTAAAAAGACGCAAGCTCTATCTGTGTAGCTCTTCTAAGGAAACTGCACTCTGCGGTGCTGAAGCACACAGGGGGATAGTCGCGGCGACACAGACAGGGAAAAAGTGCAGCTTGTCATGCGCGCTCTCTCTATCATAGAAGGCGATCTCTTTACAGCGCACCGAACCAGCTGTGAGAACAGCCTTTTGTTTTTGCTCAATAAAACAAAATAGAAAAAGAGAGAAAATCGACCCTGCTGCAGTGCTGTCACTCCAACACCAAACGAGGAGAGGTCCATCCGAAGAGCTTGACTCGTTAAAATGTTAACACATGCCTTGTAGAGAGTGATTTCAGGACAAACCATCCACCACTCGGCTCCGAAGCAAAAAGCTAATTTGATGCAAGCACCTGTGCCTCATTTATACCCACACTGAGTGGCATGAGCAGCTGGTGCAATCATTGCATGTCAATGTGCATTGGCTCGTTTAGTTACACTCGAAGTAGATTGGCTCTCGCTAGCGAGATTCCTATTTGTCGGTACTCCGACGTGGCGTCGAGAGTGACCGACTGAATGGGAACTAGTTATTATTACTTTTTTAAGAGTAACTTACCCAACATTGGCACTGAAGTAGTATAGCAAGTGTATGAAAAGTCACAAAGTCTCGTGCCATTTAGATGAATGGAATTTTATTAAATCTTAAATTGCTCCCGCATCATATTTTGTAAACTGTATTTATGACAAAGAAGTACAAAAATGTTCACATTTAGTGTTGAACTACAATAACTTTAACTACAATAACACTACTGTGTCACTTTACTAGTTAATCTGATTATGTAACTCACATTACTTGTCATGTGTTACACCCCCAAGACTGCATATAATGGAAGTGATGAGATGATTTAAATACAGAAATAAGAAGCTTCTAATTTTAGAAAAGCACTTGTT
Organism: Rhinogobio ventralis; assembly: GCA_039654625.1. Taxonomy (NCBI): domain Eukaryota; kingdom Metazoa; phylum Chordata; class Actinopteri; order Cypriniformes; family Gobionidae; genus Rhinogobio; species Rhinogobio ventralis. The sequence goes on along the minus strand of CM077203.1, from coordinate 25,188,584 downwards.
CTGTTAAAACTTGTATTATTTGAGCCATAGAGCTGTTTAAACAGTTTTTACATTGTCATTTTTTTCCCAGTAAATCATGTTAACACTCCTATTGTTTTAATGTTTACAGATAGTGGCCCCCTTCATTTACATTGTAAGTGCCTCATTGTGACCTAAAGAAAGTACTAATTAACATTATGCCACAAATACTGTCAACTGAGCTTAACTTTACTGGACCCAGAATATTCCTCCTTACATTTTACGTTTTGAAATTTTTAATTATTTTGCTTATTTTGCTTAACCACAATATTATACACATACAACTGAACTAGTGTGGCTGTATCAATATGGTAAAATTGAGCCAAAAGTCTCAAATAAGAGGTTAAAATCAGATCTATTATGCTGGGATAAAACATACCTGTAAATGTTTGTTACATTTTTATTGAATTTTGATGTTATATGTTCAAAATGTTCTCCTCTCTGCTCAGGTTTGAATGTAGTAAAATGAATGCAAAAACTGACACTTCAAATCAACACAAAACATTAAAAAAAATCTAAACCTTGACAAAAAGTAGTCTTTGAGAATGTCTAAGTATAAATCCAAATCCACATCTTAAAATAAGTATTTATGTCCAAAATCACTAGAGAATTTATAAGCCACTTTATATAGAGTTATATAGGAATCTAGTGGTCACAACAGGGCATTACATCAGTTTTTCTTTTTTTACTTCCACCAGATGGCACTAATCTACCTTAAAAAATTTGGATTTTGAATGCCTCGTCTCTATTTTAACGTACAATACTGTTTTAATTGAAAAATTATTTACAAATATTAAAAAAATATTTTTTTTTCAATGGGGAAAAATTACGGAAGCCCTGAACCGCAAAGTAGAAAAAAAATTCTGTAAAAAAAAAAAAAACATTCTAGCATTTCGAGATTAAAGTCGAAACAGTTTGAGATTAAAGTCAAAACAGTTTGAGATTAAAGTCGAAACAGTTTGAGATTAAAGTCAAAACAGTTTGAGATTAAAGTCGAAACATTTCAAGATTAAAGTCGAAACATTTCGAAATTAAAGTCGAAGAGAATAAAGTCGTAATATTTTGGCGTTCTGCGTGAGAGCGCCCTGCGGCTTTAAACTGTCAAAGTTACACTACATAAGGCTCACATGATCATCTCATTTTGGATAAGAATAATCCAAATCCGTCAGGTCACGCATATCTGGTCTCTCTGAATTTAAATATATATTTATCCACATTGACCCATAGAAATTTTTATGTGAACACATCCGAAAAAAGTGCAGGGGTTTTTAATTAGATTTTGCTCTCAGAGCAGATATTAATGTATAAGATAATATTGATAAAAGAGTTTATTTAATTATATTCACAATCCCAGCAGTTTAGGCCTATAATCATTCTTCTTGAGCCTCACTAACAGGCGCTCGCAGTTTGAAAACTCCTGTAGGCCTATCTGTTTCATGAACGTGGAGATAACCTGAACACTACGTTTTATACTTCAATTTTATCTATTGTTTAGTGATATTTACTGTACATTAAGGACAATTACCTGATGGATGATGAAAGTTTTCGGCCCCCTGTTCAAATACACTGGCGGCTGGCGGCTGGCGGCTGGCGCAGGGCTGTAGTGTGTGTGTTACGTTAATGAGGCTGCGTTTGTAATTTTGACTTTAATCTCGAAATATTTCGACTTTATTCTTGAAATATTTCGACTTTAATCTCAAAATATTTCGACTTTAATCTCAAAATATTTCGACTTTAATCTCAAAATATTTCGACTTTAATCTCAAAATATTTTGACTTTATTCTCGAAATATTTTGACTTTATTCTCGAAATATTTCGACTTTAATCTTGAAATATTTCGACTTTAATCTCAAAATATTTCGACTTTATTCTCAAAATATTTCGACTTTATTCTCAAAATATTTCGACTTTATTCTCAAAATATTTTGACTTTATTCTCGAAATATATCGACTTTAATCTTGAAATATTTCGACTTTAATCTCAAAATATATTTTGTATTTATTCTCGAAATATTTCGTCTTTATTCTCAAAATATTTCGACTTTATTCTCAAAATATTTCGACTTTATTCTCAAAATATTTTGACTTTATTCTCAAAATATATCGACTTTAATCTTGAAATATTTCGACTTTAATCTCAAAATATATTTTGTATTTATTCTCGAAATATTTCGTCTTTATTCTCGAAATATTTCGTCTTTATTCTCGAAATATTTCGACTTTAATCTCAATTCTAGAATTGTTTTTTTTTTTTTTTTTTACAGATTTTTTTTTTACTTTGCGGTTCAGGGCTTCCGTAAAAAATAGCTAATAAAAATTTTATAAATATTGCATAGTATCATAAAATACCCTCAAAATTCCAAATAATAATCAAAAAATATTATTGAACTAAAATAAATTACACTGGTTTTCCTGGGGGGGGAAAAGTTACATTTTAAGGCTTCGGTCACTTTTGACCGCGAAGAGGACAAGTGTGACCCTTAAACGAAGAGGACCAGAGGGTTAAAAAACATTCTCAATTATTCCATGTTGAATACATAATGATGAATTTAAAATATAAAAGTGCCTTAAAAGTAGTCCATATGTCTGTTGCAGTCAAGTCTTTTGAATAAGTGTTATTTTAGTATCTTTTATAGGAAACACGTTACAATAAGGTCTCATTTATTAACATTAGTTAATGTATTAACTAACATGAACTAACCATGAGCAATACCTTTCTTACTTGTTAATCTATGTTAACGTTAATAAAAACCCAGCTGTTCATTGTTTGTTCGTGTTAGTTCACAGTGCATTAACTAATGTTAACAAATACTTTTGATTTTAATAATGTATTAGTAAATATTGAAATTAACATTAACAAAGATCAATAAATGCTGTAGAAGTGCAGTTCATTATTAGTTAATGTAACTAAGGAAACCTTATTGTGTTACCCTTTAACATGTACTATTATAGTATTATTGAATTAGCTTTTATTTTATATTTTCAGTTTTCATTTTAGTTTGAGTAAATTTGTTTATGTGCTTGTCATCTTATTAGTTTTTTCTGTTTTGAACCCTCTTCTTCCTCACATTATATGAACTTAATTACAAGCTTTAATTCATTTTTACTTTAGCTTTAGGTTTAGTCATTTTAGTGTTATTTCAGTTAGTTGCCAGGGCAACAGTTTTAATCTTCTTTTAGTTTTTTTTAATGTTAATCTAATATTTAAATTTTATTTTAATTCAACTTTATTACCAAAAAATATTTTTTTGTAGCTAAATTTAAGTGATTATTTGCAACAAAAAATAAATCTTCCCCTCCATCACAGCTCACAAATCTCATTTGCCTTTCCAACCTGGCATTGGATAAAAACATGCAAGAATGAATGGCATTTGGTGTCTTTGACATCAAACCTGGCACAGTTATATTTAAAAGCTGCAGAATGTAGCGCATGAGTGATACATTTTATGATACTTTATATTTTATGGCCACTATATGCTTTCATTGTATAGAAAAGAGCAACATGAACATTCTTCAAAATATCTCCTTTTGTGTTCCACAAAAGAATGTCATACAGTTTAAAACAACATGAAGGTGAGTAAATCATGACAACATTTTTAGGTGAACTATCCCCCTCTGCAATGGAAATGAGATGGAACATTTTAATTCTGAGAAAGGGGTTTTACTCAATCATAATTTGTTTATCTCAGAACAATGAGCTCAGTCTGTGTTTCCATTACGCATCTGTTGACTTTGCTGCAATGCCAGCACTAAATATCAGTCGTATTTAGTGTACCTCTATTTTTACCATTGGAATGACACTAAAACAACACACTTGGCTTCTGTACAATTAGCTTGTATTCCCATGCTCTAACAATTCAGAGCAAGTTGTTTTGCAGTAAAGCAAAAACATGACTTTGTGGTGAAAATGCAACAAACGAGTCTAGTCCCTATTCATCTTTTCTGTGAAACGTTACACAAAACAGAAATAGAACAATGCCTGAGAGTATGTGAAACTGATTTGTTGGAGGGTTTCCTTCCTTGTAATTTCTCTAAGCAAAAGTCTTTGCAACAAATGAGCATCCGACGCAGAGCTTAACTTAAGGCAGTTTCCCAGCGAAACGGCTCCTACAGAGGGCACGCAATCTGCTGAAGGAGTGATATTAGCATTCATCAAGTCGCTCCACAGCGGGGAAGGAGAGATAGAGATAGAACTAAAGAAAAAGAGGAGGAGGTGGCCTGACACAAGAGTGGGGGAGAGTTTTTAAGAAGCCGACGCATTCTTTTGACATATGAGTGGGGCGCGTCTGCAGAAACACTTTTATGTGCAAACGAACAAACAGCTCAGGAATGAAGCATTATGAGGATCCTGGTTTGGATTCTGATCGCAGAATAACAATTCCGGTTACTTAGCGATTCTTCAATTAATGATTCTAGTACTTTTGAGGAAGAACATGTGGAATTAATAAATTCAGTTCTTATTGCTCTTACTGCCCTCAGTATTGCCCCAATGTTGAGATATTTCAGATTGTAACAGAAAATATATAACAAATGAGATTTAAAGTCTTGCATAAGGTGTGTTTACACTGAATTTTGATACAGCATAAAGGCCCCATATACTTCAAGCGTAATCGAAGAATGAACTGGTGTGATGTAATTTCTAATGAAATCAGGTCAAATCAAAGTTAGTTTGGAGTTTCTGGAAAAGTTTGCTCCGGCTACCATTTGAACGAACATTGGTCCGTGACGATGACGTGATAGGGAGGTGTGACTCTTTGAAGTGGAAAGTTTATTTCCTCAGGTAACTAATTATACCTACACCTGTGACTTATTTTGTCCCTGACACACTCTGAGGAAGGCTGAATGGCCGAAATGCATCAGTGCGCTGTGTTTTAGTCACTTTTAATGTTTCTAGAGTAAGCCAGGTTTGAATAAAGACTTTTTAACATTTTTTGAACCAGAAGTGCCTTGGATTCTTTGTTTTCTATAGATTCAACCAGAGTTATATTAAAAAATATCCTGGCTCTTCCAAGCTTTAAAATGGGAGTGAATAGTAACTGAGATGTTGAAGCCCAAAAAAGCTCATCCATCCATCATAAAAGTAATCCATACGGCTCCAGGGGTTTAATAAAGGCCTTCTGAAGTGAAGCGATCCGTTTTTGTAAGACAAATATCCATATTTATAACTTTATAAACTATAATCGCTGGCTTCCGGTAACAGCCGTACGCGATTCTTTTTTTCTGGCGGAAGAGTGACCTCTGACCCCACGAATGACGTAGGATGTAGGCGTAGCGTAAGCTTAGGTGAGAGTAGACGTCAAACTAATTGGGATGGGCAACAAACTCAAGCTCCTCCGACATTTCTCTTTAAAAATTCTCGTTTTAGACTTCTAATTCATGACCAGTGTTTTGTTTTGTTTTGTTTTGCTCTATCCTAAGAATGTCGTATACACCTAGGATGGCTTGAGGGTGAGTAAATTATGGGATATGGGAATTTTCATTTTTGGGTGAACTATCCCTTTAATACTATAAAGCTGCTTGCTTTAAATCAATATACTGTATAAAGTGCTATATAAATAAACGTGACGTGACTGGAGTGCTTTTTTTTCTTTAAAAAAGAAAATTAGCATTTTGCAAGGGGTATGTAAACTTATTACCACAACAGTAACACAGTAACAGTTCATTTCCAAACATAACGAATGTTGTGGTTCAGCTAGTGAGTTTGATTGATCTGACTGATTCATAAGCAATTTGATTCACTAAAAGAGTCAGTTAATGAGAGTGATTGCTTCGTGAATTAGACTACACTAGTTGAGCTTTGTTTTTGTCAAAAAAAATATTATTATTAATATTGGTTATTTGCTTTATTTTATTATAATTATTTATTCTATTCTATTATTTATTTCTTATTATTTCTTCGTATTATTTTTTGAATATGGAATATGATGAACAACTGGTTCTCCACCCTAGAATTATAGCTAAAAGGTGTTTGCAGTCTGTGTGTATATTCAGTCACCTCTGACACCCCACACACACCAAGACGATAAGGATGGTGACCACAAAGGCAGAGGCCGCTGCGATGGCCCCCAGTATCAGCACCTTGGGGAGATGTGAAAACATTCCACTGAGCTGCAGACACACACATACACACAGGTCCTGCCGTACGGCTCGTCCAGGGCACCTACAGACAGAGATAACAGATCATATCAGTTATGACTAGGCCCACAGCACACAGAGCTTATTTAACAGTAACTAAATGACAGAAACATTTATATAAAAAAAATATAAAAAAGTTATACTTAGCTACTAAATCATGCTAATAATTATGAACTCTTTAGATGCCTACAGGAAGGACTACACAGTTTGATTGAAATGATTAATTAAACAGGGTCAAGGCATGTCAAGATGTTTGATTTCAATATTTTAGAGTACAGCAAGAAACATCTTTTCTGACATCTTGCCGATGGACTGGCAACTCAATGACTGATACAGATGCCCCACATAATGTGAAACCATTAAAGTGCCCCTATTATGCTATTTAAAAGGTTCCTACGCTTGTTTTTGAGGTCTCCTACAATAGGTTTACATGTATCCAAGGTCAAAAAACACTTTAATTTTCACATAATCACTTCTTTTCTCACAGTCTCTGAAATTGTTTGATCAAGGTCTCTCTAAAGATGGGTCAGATGACCCAGTCTGTTGTGATTGGTCTACTCTGCTCTGATTGGTCAGATGACCCAGTCTGTTGTGATTGGTCTACTCTGCTCTGATTGGTCAGATGACCCAGTCTGTTGTGATTGGTCCATTCTGCTCTGATTGGTCAGATGACCCAGTCTGTTGTGATTGGTCTACTCTGCTCTGATTGGTCAGATGACCCAGTCTGTTGGAGATTGGTCTACTCTGCTCTGATTGGTCAGATGACCCAGTCTGTTGTGATTGGTCCATTCTGCTCTGATTGGTCAGATGACCCAGTCTTTTGTGATTGGTCCATTCTGCTCTAATTGGTCAGATGACCCAGTCTTTTGTGATTGGTCCATTCTGCTCTGATTGGTCAGATGACCCAGTCTTTTGTGATTGGTCCATTCTGCTCTGATTGGTCAGATGGCTCAGTCTGTTGTGATTGGTCCATTCTGCTCTGATTGGTCAGATGACCCAGTCTGTTGTGACTGGTCCATTCTGCTCTGATTGGTCAGATGACCCAGTCTGTTGTGATTGGTCCATTCTGCTCTGATTGGTCAGATGACCCAGTCTGTTGTGATTGGTCCATTCTGCTCTGATTGGTCAGATGACCCAGTCTGTTGTGATTGGTCCATTCTGCTCTGATTGGTCAGATGACCCAGTCTGTTGTGACTGGTCCATTCTGCTCTGATTGGTCAGATGACCCAGTCTGTTGTGATTGGTCCATTCTGCTCTGATTGGTCAGATGACCCAGTCTGTTGTGATTGGTCCATTCTGCTCTGATTGGTCAGATGACCCAGTCTGTTGTGATTGGTCCATTCTGCTCTGATTGGTCAGATGACCCAGTCTGTTGTGATTGGTCCACTCTGCTCTGATTGGTCAGATGGCTCAGTCTGTTGTGATTGGTCTACTCTGCTCTGATTGGTCAGATGACCCAGTCTGTTGTGATTGGTCCATTCTGCTCTGATTGGTCAGATGGCTCAGTCTGTTGTGATTGGTCCATTCTGCTCTGATTGGTCAGATGACCCAGTCTTTTGTGATTGGTCCATTCTGCTCTAATTGGTCAGATGACCCAGTCTTTTGTGATTGGTCCATTCTGCTCTGATTGGTCAGATGACCCAGTCTTTTGTGATTGGTCCATTCTGCTCTGATTGGTCAGATGGCTCAGTCTGTTGTGATTGGTCCATTCTGCTCTGATTGGTCAGATGACCCAGTCTGTTGTGACTGGTCCATTCTGCTCTGATTGGTCAGATGACCCAGTCTGTTGTGATTGGTCCATTCTGCTCTGATTGGTCAGATGACCCAGTCTGTTGTGATTGGTCCATTCTGCTCTGATTGGTCAGATGACCCAGTCTGTTGTGATTGGTCCATTCTGCTCTGATTGGTCAGATGACCCAGTCTGTTGTGACTGGTCCATTCTGCTCTGATTGGTCAGATGACCCAGTCTGTTGTGATTGGTCCATTCTGCTCTGATTGGTCAGATGACCCAGTCTGTTGTGATTGGTCCATTCTGCTCTGATTGGTCAGATGACCCAGTCTGTTGTGATTGGTCCATTCTGCTCTGATTGGTCAGATGACCCAGTCTGTTGTGATTGGTCCACTCTGCTCTGATTGGTCAGATGGCTCAGTCTGTTGTGATTGGTCTACTCTGCTCTGATTGGTCAGATGACCCAGTCTGTTGTGATTGGTCCATTCTGCTCTGATTGGTCAGATGGCTCAGTCTGTTGTGATTGGTCCATTCTGCTCTGATTGGTCAGATGACCCAGTCTGTTGTGATTGGTCCATTCTGCTCTGATTGGTCAGATGACCCAGTCTGTTGTGATTGGTCCATTCTGCTCTGATTGGTCAGATGACCCAGTCTGTTGTGATTGGTCCATTCTGCTCTGATTGGTCAGATGACCCAGTCTGTTGTGATTGGTCCATTCTGCTCTGATTGGTCAGGTGGCTCAGTCTGTTGTGATTGGTCCTTTCTGCTCTGATTGGTCAGATGACCCAGTCTGTTGTGATTAGTCCATTCTGCTCTGATTGGTCTACTCTGCTCTGAGGGTCAAAGTAGACATCGTTTGTGGGCAGCCAATGAAGATGATAGGCTGGCATTATGCAAATCGGTTACAAACCTATGTAGATTCGAACAGGAAGTAAGACTGGAATTACTGACGACTCGTTTCAGGCAGTTCAGAATCTATTCTTTTTTTTGTAGACAATAACTTTATTTAATGTGCACTTTAATCTTCGAAACTTTGCAGATATTTTACATTCAGAAACAGCCATATTATACACTACATGGAAGTTAATATCAGAAAAAGCTTAGTAGGGGCACTTTAAATGAAAATCCACATTAGTAAACATTAGTAAACAAGAAGTAAACATTTAAACTGAGTAATTGTGTGAAAGTGCTGTTTTTGTAGCTTTGGAAGTTTATGGTTTGGAGCAAGCATTAATTATTCAGTTGTTTTATATTTTTTAGCTTTGCATCTATTCATTTATTTTAAACCCATGTAGCTCACAGGCTCATACTATTACCAATATACCTAAAGCAAGAAGAAAACTGAAAACAATTTTTTACAACCAGTAACTTTCTGACTCTAATTAAAGTTTTTAAAAAGTATCCTATCTCTGCCAGTTGCTTTTAACACTAGCTAAAAGTGTCTCGAATCACTTGCACTCCTTCGTATTGCTTGGATGCCTCAGTGACAGACATGTCTGGCGTTTAATCTGTGTCTGTGTACAGTAATGCCAGGGATTAAATCTGAAGTTTAATAGTAGTTGCTGAGGCATACAGGCAAAGCTAACCTAACCATTGCAAAGATAAATACATGGAGTCACTGTGTTATACAGTATATGGCGCTCTCGTCTAGCTTCCTGTGATGATTTAATGCAACATGAGTAAAGAGAGTTCACTTATAAATACATATACTATGGAAATACCATGTTTTTTTTTATGTGTAGTACTACAGTATGTATTCTTTGAAGTACCATGTAAATACAATGGTACATGAACATTCAGTTATATGGTTTATAAGTAGTGCGATATTATACTTTGTCATAATCAGATGCAATCGACAAACTTTTAGCAACAAGCAGTTTGACAACTGCTGGGTTATGTGACAAAATCACAGAGAGTCATAATAGACTATATACAGTACCGTTCAAACGTTTGGGGTCAGTTCAAAGAAATAAACACTTTTATTAAGCAAGGACGCATTAAATTGATCAAAAGTTAAAGTAAAGACATTTATAATAGTACAAAAGATTTATTTTTCAAATAAATGTTGTTCTTTTAAACTTTCTATTCATCAACAAATCCTATAATACATATCACAGTTTTTTCACAAAAAATATGAAGCAGCACAACTGTTTTCAACATTAATAATAATAATAAATGTTGGGATAGTTCACCCAAAAATTTAAATTAGCCCATGATTTACTCACCCTCAAGTCATCCTAGGTGTATATGACTTTCTTCTTTCAGATGAATACAATCAGAGTTTTATTAAAAATGTCCTGGCTCTTCCAAGCTTTATAATGGCAGTAAATGGCTGTTTCTGTTTTGAAGTCCATAAAAGTGCATCTGTCCATCATAGAATTGCTCCATCCAGCTCCAGGGAGTTAATAAAGGCCTTATGAAGTGAAGCGATGCATTTGTGTAAGAAAAATATCCATATAATCCAATATAATCCTGTAATCTCTAACTTCCGCTAACTGTCGTACGCCCGTTCACGAGAGACTGGCGTTCCAGCGTTTGACGCAGGATGCTCCGGTGAGAATATGCTAGTTCTCGCGAGAACCAAGTTTTGTTTTGCTCTATCCTCTGCGCTTCCGCATTCGTCACCGGGAACTTACTCATGCTACGCCTGCGTCATACGTCATATGCTGGAACGCCAGTCGCATCAAATGCATCGCTTCACTTCAGAAGGCCTTTATTAACCCCCCGGAGCTGGGTGGAGCAGTTCTATGATGGATAGATGCACTTTTATGAGCTTCAAAACAGAAACAGCCATTCACTGCCATTATAAAGCTTGGAAGAGCCAGGACTTTTTTTAATATAACTCTGATTGTATTCGTCAGAAAGAAGAAAGTCATATACACCTAGGAGGACTTGAGGGTGAGTAAATCATGGGATAATTTTCATTTTTGGGTGAACTATCCCTTTAAGCAGCAAATCATCATATTAGAATGATTTCTGAAGGGTCATGTCACTCTGAAGACTGGAGTAATGACGCTAAAAATTCAGCTTTGATAAATAAATTACATTTTAAAATATATATTAAAAAAGAAAATGGTTATTTTTAATTGTAACAATAATTTACAATATCACTGTTTTTGTATTTTGGATCAAATAAATGCAGCCTTGGTGAGCATGATAGACTTTTTTAAAAAAAAATAAAAATAAATCTTATTAAAAAAAAAATTATAACAATGTAAGTTTATAAGACAGTATGTAAAACTATGTGATTTAAAAAAAAATGTAATAGGCTACGCAACCAAAAGAGTAAACACAACTACAAGCCAAGAATACTTAATTATACTTTTAAAGGAACACGCCGACTTTTTGGGACTTTAGCTTATTCACCGTATCCCCCAGAGTTAGATAAGTCCATACATACCATTTTTATCTCCGTGCGTGCCATAACTCTGTCTGACGCACCCACCGCTAGCCTAGCTTAGCACAAAGACTGGAGGTAAACGGCTCCAGCTAGCCTACTGCTCAATAAATGACAAAATAACGGCAACATTTTCCTATTTACATGTTGTGATGTGTATAGTTACATCGTGTACTAAGACCGACGGAAAATGAAAAGTTGCAGTTTTCTAGACCGATATGGCTAGGGACTATACTCTCATTCCTGCGGAATAATCCAGGAACTTTGCTGCCGTATTATGGGTGCAGCAGCGCAATGATATTACGCAGCGGCTGAAAATAGGCTAACTTCCGTCAACATAACCAACGTGACAACCTGCTTGCACAGAGAGCGTGCTGGGGACTATTTTCAGGCGCTGTGTAATATCATTGCGCCGCTGCACCCATGGTGCGGCAGCAAAGTTCCTGGATTATTCCGCAGGAATGAGAGTATAGTCCCTAGCCATATCTGTCTAGAAAACTGCAACTTTTCATTTGCCGTCGGTCTTTGTACACAATGTAACTATACACATCACAACATGTAAATAGGAAAATGTTGCCGTTATTTTGTCACTTATTGAGCAGTAGGCTAGATGGAGCCGTTTACCCCCAGTCTTTGTGCTAAGCTAGGCTAGTGGTGGGTGCGTCAGTTATGGCACGCATGGAGATAAAATTGGTATGTATAAACTTATCTAACTCTGGGTGAATAAGCTAAAGTCCTTTAAGTATATCTCGATCAAAAGATTGAGTACATGTATAGTCCAAATATACTTAGACTTTCTGTCAGTGTAAAGTATACTTAAGTGCAATTTTAAGTATATTTCTGAGATGTACATAAAAAGTAGACTGAAAGTATACTAGTTTAAAAGAAGTATACTAATAGCACACTTGAATAAACTTCTTTTTCATAAGGGAATGTAGTCATTTTTGCAAGGTATAGCTAACATTTCTCTCAAAAAACCATCAAGATGACAAACTACTAAAATGTTTTCACTATTTTTCTAAAAAAAAAAAAAAAAAAAAAACCAGCACCTGGTCCTGACATTAGTCATCATGTCATTAAAAAATGCCAGCCTGGCATATGAAGAATCCATCATTGTGTGTATGTTGTTGAGAACATACATCATGGACTAAAGAGAGCAGTGATGATGTTTGGAGTGAAGTTTGCTGGACTCATTCCTCTCCTTTACACATGGGATCAAATATACATTTTTCAAGATGGCCTGAGCTCTCCCTCTAAACACACACACAAAACAACACACATGCAGCCAAAGGAGAAATGTGGCCAAAGCTTAGGATTACACTGAGAAAGACAGCGCGAGGCGGAGAGCAGGATATGACAAAAGACCAACTAAGGAAAGCAGGTCATGGAAACCCAAAAGCATTCACCATTTTTATGATGGTGGGTGTAAGTTGCGTGTGTGTGCCTAGTTTATAAAACAAGCCTCGGTGTAAGATCTTTATTATTATTGCATCCTTCTACCATCCCAAAAATTTTAAACCATCCCTCCCTCTCTCCTCTGTCTGATGCTGCTGTCAGCACATTTCCTAAATATTCCGTCGGATCCAGAGAGAACGGCTGAGAAGCCTGCAACATCTGCAGATAAACGACGAAAGGAAAGAAAGCAGTGAGAGTACTGAAATAAATAGAGGCGTAAAACCCGACAGAGAGCATTAGGCTTTGGACGAGTCTTTAAACAGGGCAAGTATTTGGAGGAGTGTGTTGTTTAGTGCTTCCCCATGGGAAGGTTTCTCTAGCAACAATTCATACATCTCTGTTGTTCCCACCTCTCACCATGGCAGCGCTGATGAACGCATATACGCAACATATACGTGCGCACACACACTTTAATCTGAGTGTGTATAGCAGCGCATATCTTTGCACAGAGGAAATGGCAAGTGTGCAATGTGTCACAGGGCATTGTGCATTACCGCAGAGAAAAAGCTTTCTTTATGCTCCAACCTGCACTTTCAGCAGCTTAAATGCGTCATTTAAAGAAATACAACCACAAAAAAGCTTTGAACTATATGAAGAATGACTCTATTTAGATGGAAATCAACTACAATGTTTCTCCATTATTGTAAATGTGCATTGCCATATACATAGTTTCTGCAACCCAGGCTCATTGGAAAAGCATGCCTATGACGATATTTCTGCAAAATGATATTACGTTGCTTCATGCACATTTCTCAACACTTTCAAACTGAAATGTCCAGCTAATGGCGCTAAAAGCATTTTTCTGTTTTATTAGAAAGTGGTGAACGTAAAGTTGTTGTAGGGTACAGTGGGGCTAAAGGCGCCGCGGGGGAAAAGGCTCCTTTAATTTTATTTTCCTCTAAACCACTAGATGGCACAAAAACTTGCCGCAGCACTTTTCAAAACATCAGCTTTTCAAGATACACGTGGAAATTTGGCCGATCCTTAATGCGATCGCGGGCAGCAGCAGAAGTTGATTCTGCGCTAATTTGATCTAATATTTGATGTTTTTTAACATTTTGTTGATTGAAGTAGCAAATTACAATTGATAAAATGAATGTTTATATTTTAAGACAAAGGTTTTCAGTTTCAGGTTTGATTTTCAGTTTTGTTCAAGCTAATTAAAGCAGCAGTTTTTCAATAACGGAAGAATATGTAAAAGTATGGTATTTGGGGTAAAAGGCGCCCATGCTGTCGGGGTGAAAGGCACAATAATGAACAGGATAATAAATATCTGGCTGACTTTTCCATTTGTTGACATGACATGGTTAGATTCAGATGGTAAATATCATATATTAATTTGGGTGTCCAGTTTAGAGATAATACCCATTTTTATAATAAAACAATCATATTTAAAAAATATGATATTAAGCATATCATATAATACAATATAATTTATTATGTTGGTCCCCCTTTTGCTGCCAAAACAGCCCTGACCCGTCGAGGCATGGACACCACTAGACCCCTGAAGGTGTGCTGTGGTATCTGGCACCAAGATGTTAGCAGCAGTTCCTTTAAGTCCTGTAAATTGCGAGGTGGGGCCTCCATTAATCTGACTTGTTTGTTCAGCACATCCCACAGATGCTCGGCTGGATTGAGATCTGGGGAATTTGTAGGCCAAGTCAACACCTCAAACTCGTTGTTGTGCTCCTCAAACCATTCCCGAACCATTTTTGCTTTGATGCAGGGTGCATTATCCTGCTGAAAGAGACCACAGCCACCAGGGAATACCGTTTCCATGAAAGGGTGTACATGGTCTGCAACAATGCTTAGGTAGGTGGAACGTGTGTCAAAGTAACATCCACATGGATGGCAGGACCCAAGGTTTCCCAGCAGAACATTGCCCAAAGCATCACACTGCCTCCGCCAGCTTGCCTTGTTCCCATAGTGCATCCTGGTGCCATGTGTTCCCCAGGTAAGTGACGCACATGCACCCGGCCATCCACATGATGTAAAAGAAAATGTGATTCATCAGACCAGGCCACCTTCTTCCATTGCTCTGTGGTCCAGTTCTGATGCTCACGTGCCCACTGTTGCCGCTTTCAGTGGTGGACAGGGGTCAGCATGGGCACCCTGACTGGTCCGCGGCTATGCAGCCCCCTACGCAACAAACTGCAATGCACTGTGTATTCTGACACCTTTCTATCAGCACCAGCATTAACTTCTTGAGCAATTTGAGCTACAGTAGCTTGTCTGTTTGATCGGACCACACAGGCCAGCCTTTGCTCCCCACATACATCAATGAGCCTGGGCCGCCCATGACCCTGCCGCCTGTTCCTTCCTTGGACCACTTCCTTGGACCAAAAATTCATTATTTTATTTATCAAAATAAACAGAAAATAGTACAAACTTTGCTAAAGTGATTGTTTTGAATAATGTGTGCCTATTGCCCTGTGTGTGCGGTAAAAGGCCCTCCTCGCCACCTCATACATTTATACGATTTTTAAACAAAATGTTTTTATGATTTATTTTCACACAAAATCTGTTGCTCCATCAGTTTTCAATACAAACATTACTACTTTGGGAGTAGTGAAAAGCAATTTTTTTCTTAAGGTGTGCCTTTAGCCCCTGCTGTACCCTACGTATCGTGCGTTTGGGAAATAAAATATTTGGTGACTAGCGCTAAAAGGTTAATGCTCACATTTAAAAATACGTCCCACCTACACTAAAACCTAAACCTGACCAAAAGTGTTAACAAAAGCACATGTGAGATAAAAAAAAACGCATTTGCTGAAACAACCATTCCATTTTATTGTGACTCATGTTTCACGGTAGTCATAACCGATTGCTCTCCATCGCAAGTGTAATGCTGTACCAGGGAAGCTACTGAGCAAGTTTACTACATCAGAAAAGACTCACATATGGAGCTGGTTATGTGAGGCAAATGTCAAAATGTATAAGTGTACAAATCACTATGGTAAAAGTGTTTTGAGGTCAAAACATAGTATTGTGGAAGAATAAGACTTAATTAAACCCCCAAAATTTCAGGTGGTGCAACTGTCCAAACAAACCAAACAGACTAAGAAAACTATTTAAAATGGTGTCTTAATAATAAAAAAATAAAAAATAAATACTATGGCATCATTTTAGGTTTGAAACCTTTCATATAAATATCAGTAGTTTTAAGGCTGTTGAAATAATTGAAAAACTTTTGTCCAGCAATTTGTATATTCTCAAATACCAGGGTGGCACAACTGCAAACATGGCTCTTTTATTATGAATTGACAAGGTAATAACAGTAAACATGCATTATCCAGATCGGTTTTGAAAAGATCTTTTAAAAACACTTTTTTTGAAGCTTTATTTTGTCAATGACCCGAATAAAAGTTTTACAGCCTCTAGTGTTTATTTCAGCTGGAAACTGCAGTGAATTGAATGTACTGATATGTTTTGCAAAAATGTAGTTACCTAGTCCTTTAGTGAACGCAATCTAAATCTAATCACACAAATATGCGTGCTCACTCACGCTGCAACATTGTAATCAAATTTTGCAGACGAGCTGTTCCCTCCCTGCCCAAACCTGACCTCCCATCATCCTCTAATGGCCCGTGGAACAACCCAAAGCTTCTTTCAACTCTCGCCGCAGGATTACAGACCTGCCACAATTTCCGTAATTGTGACCAGGAATTCACAAGCTGAATGTGATTTTTTTGCCCTAACCCAAGTCTAATCACACAACACTGTAAACATTCAGTTTTGCACATATTTTTTTTGGTTTTAAGCACAATATTTATGTAATAATATGCTAAATAATCAGGACTGATGCTTCATTCATTTTTATTTACATAACCGTATTAAAGTCAGTATCAGAAAGGAAAATGCAAAAGCAGTGTTCTGATTTCACTGATAGGCTACTATATTGAACTTGTTGCTATGTGTGTGATAATGAAATTAAAATGTTGCTATTTTGATAACAGCATATGTGATTCAGTACAGTTGCTTGCAATTGTGTAAAAATGTAGTAGACAATAGAATGTTAGAATATAAATGACACATTTACAGGGTATAGGGTGAGATTTGTTTAAAAAAAAGTCGTTTTTATTATTCATGAAAGTAAATCACAAACCACAGTAGGTATTTAGTATTTCGTAGTGGGTATCAAGTAACATTTATAGAATAATTTTGAACCTTAAACATATAGTAATTATTAGGTGGTCGGCTCAAAAACATTTGAACAAATGTCAACAGAGCAGGTTACATCCATACAGCTGATCACGCACCAGCCGAACAACTGTCAATGTCAATGCTAACGGTTAGCTTTCTTCAGAGATCATATCTGGCCTATATAGACAGTAAAGACTCTTATGAGGATCTGTAACAGAGCTGTAGTGTGTGACAGTAAGTTTTCTCTTCAGAGCTGCTGTTAGAATCACGTGCACCTCATCACATCCTCGTCATGCTAATATGACAGCTAAACTCGATCATAACAGGCCCTCGTGAGAACGAGGGAGTTCAGCTTCCCGCTGCTCTTCATACTTTCCCTCATCCCTCTCTCCATCTTTCTGCTCACCATGCGGATAAATCTCATTATGAGAGCAGAAAACCCCTCAATCCATATCCTCAGAGAGACTGCAGAACAAGTCCCTGACTGACCCCGACATTTCAGAACTGGGTGAGTCGTTGCTGTTGGGTATTTTGCAGACAGTAGAGCCATTTAACACCTCCCCACCGTGGCCTGTGGGTTTACACTGTGGAGTGTTTTACAAAGAGGACCATCTGGACACTTTTTCATAACACTGTGGTTGACAGTCGGACAGGATTGACCAGTGCGGTATGACGGTTTTGTACACCAAGACCATGTGTGTGTGTTTACACTTACTGTATCAACAGATTTCAGCAAGCTGGCAGCAGTTATAGGTCATGCTTTCTCCTGCCAGCAAGCTTCACTATCACTATTGCTTAGTGCCAGTGATTTAAACAAACCCCATACTATGATCTATTGTGCTTTTTTACTCTCTTTAGTGTGTAATGTTGCTGTTTGAGCATGAAAAAGGTCTGCAAAGTTCACACTCAGCACAAAGTCACTCCAAAGGGAGTTATTCTCTATATCAGTACTGTTTCTGAACTCCCTGAAACGCCTCCATTGTAGTCTTTCTTCTAGAAACGAACACGTCACAATATTCCATATTTAAATAATTCCCGGAGGGAGGTCTGATTACTTTTGCATGGAAGATGATAGGAGGGACTTCAGTATAGTGCCCTCAGTATAGACTTGCTTGCTTTGAAGAGTGTAGAGCTCTGTAAATCCCATAAGGATTTTTTATTACAAAGTTATAAGCAATGAACCAGAACAACCAGCTATGAGGAATCACAACATTACAGGTGTTGATTATGTATACAGAAACAATATATTTTACTCTCTGCAGAATCAAGTTGCCTCCTATGGCCTCCCGGGAAAGTTTTGATTCTCGTTCAAAAGTTTTTGGCCTGGTTTCACAGACAGGGCTTAGATTAAACCAGGATTAGGCCTTAATTCAATTAGGACATCTAAGTAGCTTTTATACACATGTCTTTACAAACCGCTCAAACATGCATTTTAGTCTGAGTCTGTGAAACCGGGGGTTTGTGTGTTTGAAAAAAAGTATCTTATGCTGTTGCATTTATTGTATCAAAATTACAGTAAAAACAGTAATAGTGTGAAATATTACAGTTTAAAATTGTTTTAGGTAACACTTTATTTTAAGGTGACACGTTACTTCATGTACTTACTATAGTAATAACAGTAAATTATGCATAATTACAAGTAACTAACCCTAAACCAAACACTAGCCCTAACCCTAAACTCTATAGTAAGTACATGTAGTTGATTAATATTACTCAGTATTTATTTCAGTAAGTACAATGTAACTATGTCACCTTAAAATAAAGTGTAACCCTGTTTTCTATTGTAATATACACCGATCAGGCATAACATTATGACCACCTTCCTAATATTGTGTTGGTCCCCTTTTGCTGCCAAAACCCTGACCCGTCGAGGCATGGACTCCACTAGACCCCTGAAGTTGTGCTGTGGTATCTGGCACCAAGATGTTAACAGCAGATCCTGTAAGTTGCAAGGTGGGGCCTCCATGGATCGTACTTGTTTGTTCAGCACATCCCACAGATGCTCGACTGGATTGCGATCTGGGGGGGCTTGGAGGCCAAGCCTGTCACATGTCTGTCTTGTCCTGTGTAAGCACATGTGGTGTTTTTGTCATTTCTAGTCATGTGCTTGTGTTTGTCATGTTTGGTCTAATTTCATATCTCTGGCCTATTGTCAACCCCACCCATGTTGTTATCTGATTATTGGTTAATTTGCCCCACCTGTTCTCCCTCATTACCTGCCTTGTTTGTCCCCTATTTAATCTCCTTGTGTCTTCAGTCCTGTGCTGGATCGTTGTCTGATGTCGTCTGTTCCCCGTCGTGCTACATGTTCCTGCTCCTTGTGTTTAGTTTATTTCTAGTTTGGTTTTCCCCCTCGTGGGTGTTTTGTTTGTGTTTGTTTTATTTTGTTGTTTAAATAAACCACCTTTATTTTCCTGCAATTGAGTCCTCGCTCCATTTCTCCCTATTGATTTTGACAAAGCCAACACCTCAAACTCGTTGTTGTGCTCTTTAAACCATTCCTAAACATTCACATTATCCTGCTGAAAGAGGCCACAGCCACCAGGGAATCCGTTTCCATGAAAGGGTGTACATGGTCTGCAACAATGCTTAGGTAGGTGGTATGTGTCAAAGTAACATCCACATGGATGGCAGGACCCAAGGTTTGCCAGCAGAACATTGCCCAAAGCATCACACTGCTTCCACTGGCTTGCCTTCTTCCCATAGTGCATCCTGGTGCCATGTGTTCCCCAGGTCAGCGACACACATGCACCCGGCCATCCACGTGATGTAAAAGAAAACCTGATTCATCAGACCAGGCCACCTTCTTCCATTGCTCCTTCCAACACCCCACAAGAGCTGCAGTTTTGGAGATGCTCTGACCCAGTCGTCTAGCCATCACAATTTGGCCCTTGTCAAACTCGCTCAAATCCTTACGCTTGCCCATTTTTCCTGCTTCGAACACATCAACTTTGAGGACAAAATGTTCACGTGCTGCCTAATATATCCCACCCACTAACAGGTGCCGTGATGAAGAGATAAAATCAGTGTTATTCACTTCATAATGTTATGCTTGATCGGTGTATTTTAAAATGTAATTTATTCCTGTGATAGCAAATTATAAAATGCTGATGTGATGCTCAAGAACCATTTATTATTATCAATGTAAAAATAAATAAATCCCCAAACCTTTGAACGGTCAGTAAGATTTTTTGTTTATTCCGTAAGGATGCATTAAATTGATCAAAAGTGAGAGTAAAGATTTCTGTTTCAAATAAATCCTGTTTTTTTTACTTTCTATTCATCATAGAATCTTGAGGAAAAAAAAAATATTTATCACGGTTTCCACAAAAATATGAAGCAGCACAACTGTTTCTTGAGTATCAAATCAGCATATTAGAATAATTTCTGAAGGATCACGTGACACTGAAGACTGGAGAAATGTTTTCACATCAGGGTCCAGATCACCCAGTCAGAATTTATTCTGCGATAACAACCAGCTGGATGTACAATATGCCTTAAGTAACAAAGAATTTTTCAAAATTCCTATGGGAAAATTAATGGGAAAAATATCCTACATTGGACAAGCGGTTTGGTAAACAGATGGATGTATATTGGTAAATTGCAGTATTAAAGGAACATCCCAAACACTAGCGAACACCCATGGCGGTAAGTTTTTAGGCATTAAGAATTTCTTTAATACTGTACAATGACCTTCGTTGAGTTCTCCAGCTCTTTGAAGTTTACAGTCACTGCAGGCTTTATCATAACAGTTTAAAGGCAGTCTAAACGCCTCAAGTACACTGTAAAAACACCCAAATGGGATTTTTACGACGCTGACTGAATTTGTCTCCACATGTCCTAATGCATCAAACCGTCTGCTCAAAGCAGATTAAAATTATTTCAGTGCTTAACTTCACATAAAGCATCTTAACTCTAGACTAGTCAGACCAGCTGCAGCGGATGGTTCATCGAGGCTTGAGCACACTTCTCCATAATGCTATTTCAGGCTGTAAGAAAGTCGAAAGCATGGAAATGTTCCTTCTCTCCATCACAGGCATCATTTGAAGCATGTTGAGCGCGAGAGTGACAAATCCCTTCCCTGTGCTTCAGTGTCAGTGATGCATAAGTGTGCGAGGGGTGGCAATCGCTTTGATCCGCGACTAATCTCTGATTGTCCTGTTTGGTATCCTGACCCCTTGGCATCATTACAGTAGCACTTGGGCCTGGTTACACAGACAGGGCCTAGAATAAGCCAGGATTAGGCCTTAGTTCAATTAGGGCATTTAAATAGCTTTTATAAATGTGCCTTAGTAACAAACATTACTGGTGTGCATCTTGAGACAAAACAATGGCTCTGGCATATTTTAAGATCTGTCAGTTAAAAGAGCTCAAACATGCATTTTAGTCTGGGACTAGCTTAAACCTTGTCTGTGAAACCGGGGGTTGGAGTAACAGCCATTTTCACTTTACATCCATCCGTGGTTTGAACTCCATCCATCAGCGTGTCAAGTGTTTTCAAAACTATTATCAGTTGGAGATGTGGTGCGGTGATTGACATGATGAGCTGTGATGCTATGCGACTTACAAAAAGTCGCATGAGTCTCACTTTCAAACATTTCCTGTTCACTTTTTTAAAAGTATATCTCTAATAAAAAGCAAATTAACTAAATCAACTAAATTATCAATTACAAAATGTAAAAAAGCCAAAATAAATGACATTTTAAACATAAAAATGGACAATAAACCACATTTTAAGCTTAATTTTTTCTTAAGTTCCTTTGTTTTCTTTCTAGGGTGCGTTTCCCGAAAGCCTCGTTAGCCAACTATGGTCAGCAGTTCAACGAGTCTGTGTTTCCCGGAACCATAGTTCCAGTGAACATTCGCAAACAGCATTTGATTTTGTAAAATAAAGACTATATAGATTCTGGAATATTCTCTTTGTCTTCAACATTGTGCTCGCATGCAACCACAGCTCATAACTGTACAAAATATAAATTATAAATACATTTGAAAATTAAATAAAAAGAAAAAAATAAATAAAATCTCTCTCTCTAATAAAAGTAGAAAAGAAAAGAAATTTTAAATGAAAATCAAAAATACATTTAAAAAGAAATTTATTTGAAACAAATCTGAAAATGTATTAAAAAGGAAAATAATTAATGAAATAAAAAAATAAGTATTCTGTTCACATTTAAAAGTGTCTCTCTCTAATAAAAGTAGAAAAGAAAATTAACAACAAAAATATAAAAAGCAAAAATACATTTTAAACTTAACATTGTAAAAAAATGCAAAATTAAAAATGCAAAAGAACAAGATAAATGTAATACTTTTTAAATTTAAAGATTTGAGAACTCTTAATTTAAGAAAAGGAACTACTAGAAAATTACAATTACAAAAAGAAATAGTACATTGATTATATGCATATGTTAAACTTATTCATATGTAACCACAATATTATCAGTGGATGGATGAATAAATCATTGTCAAGAATCTTTAACACAAACAGCACACAGTTTCTTTAATACAAAATGATGCATCCCGTCCCCTTTTCTCTGTTGATGAGCAATATTTTCACACTTCTGAAGGCAGCTTTCTATTTCTGCTCAAACACTGCACATTTAATAATTCATTGCTCCTCCTCTGTACACACAACTGCCATGAGACAAGAGAGACTCAGCAAATGGCTAAGAGAAGCAGGAAGCACATCAGATTTTGGACTACATCATCCATCATGCTCTGATCTCACTGCTTGCTTCCGGTTAGGGAAGTTACGGGATTATCAGAAGCACATTGATCCAGAATGCAATGTTTTAAGCACCTGTATTAAATATCGCAAAGGGTTTGATAACATAAAAGCTGTATAAATCAATTAAGATGTGGAAAATAAGGAGTTCATAAATACTAAATGTGCATTTGGTCACATTAGACACATCATGCCATATCTGACCTAGTTTTGGCCTCAGACAGCACATCCACAGGCCGTTCACTGCAAGGCTGCAGATTGCACACATCAGTGGCAAGAGCAAGTTCTGATCTGACTGGCTTTATGCCATTTCTAGGAGTCAGGGTGCACAGGTTTTTATCAGTCCGCCGGGAAATAAAGTTCTGTTTACAAGGTGGCAGAGGTTGCTAGATTTAGCGCTTGAAAATAAGACAGAGTCGCTGAATTTGGCAACGTTTGCAAGGTTCACGCCATCAAATTTTTCACAATATTCAAGGGGTAACTAAACACGTTTAGCAGGAACCAATTCTTCCCTCAGAGTTTTCTTTGAGACACTTAACAGCAAATAAATGAGACAAGCACATTTTTAAACTACCATTTTGGGGTCAGTAAGATGTTTTTAATGTTTTTGAAAGAAGCCTCTTATGCTCAGCAAGCATTTATTTGAGCAGTAAAAACAGAGTAATATTGTTAAAAATTATTACAATTTAAAATAACAGTTTTATATTGTAATATATTTTAAAATGTAATTTATTCCTGTGATGCAAAGCTGAATTTTCCGCATCATTACTCCAGTCTTAAGTGTCACATGATCAAGAAACATTTATTATTATAAATATTAAAAACAGTTGTGCTGCTTTATATTTTTATGGAAACTGTGATAAAAAAATTCAGGATTCTTTGATAAACAAAGTTCAAAAGAGCAGCATTTATTTGAAATAGAAATATTTTGTAACATTTTGACTTTTTTAATCAATTTAATGCATCCTTATTGAATAAAATTACTACTTTGTTCTAGTATTTAGCAAATACTTCAAAGAGAAAAGCCCTTGTATCCAGAGATACTTAAGAGACAGATGTCCTAGAAAAACCTATGATTGGGTTGCATTACTCAAGGGAATAGAGGTGATAAAAACTGTTGCGATCATTTTCCTGCTACTGGATTGGTCCTTCTTGAGGTTAGACACGCAACCCAGATCTTAAACCATGTGCTTCCCTATCCTCATCTGATCTACATAGCCATTCATCCTATTTCACTATCCCTAGTTTTTTGCTTCAAGGTGCAACCTGGCAGTCTAAAGCTGGGGAATACTGTCAAAATGAGGATTTTGAAGAATTGTACCAGCCACTCTTTTCCATGTAATTACAACAAAAGGGTGCTGAAGCTTTCAAGTTTCAAAGAGGATTCAAAATCACCATAAAGGTGTCAAAAATGCCCCATACAATATGCACTATATAGCATGTCATCTGAAGGAACAAACCAAAATTTAAGTCACTTGACATTCATTAAAGAATTATTCTTTTGGATCATGTTTTGTTAATGTTTCCACGGTATGTACGTTTCGCTGCTAGAGGTCAACTATTCAAAACAAAGGTGTAGCTTGATGCCGTGAATGAGCATGGAATCATGGGAGTTGTTGTCTTCACCTCCACAGCCGATGGAAATTCTATAAATATAGTTAATCATGCAGTGAAAGCGTGCACTCTAAACTGGTCTAATCTACAAGACTACATCAGAAGAACGTGGGAACTAAAAATTTTTAATCACGTAGTGATATACTCGATAAAGTCAGATGGCACATCGTTAAAACAACAATTACGATATTATCGCAGACAATATATATAGCACATCCCTATTTTAAATCCATATTTTTAGCGGTTAGTGCAGTTTACAGCACAACAGCTCCGTGTCATCTCTGTTTCTGCTAGATATGCCGTAAAGCATGGGTCTCAAACTCGCGGCCCGCAGGCCACTTGAGGCCCGCGGGATGATTCTTGACATGAAAGTTTAGTGTTAGTGCGTCCTGCGCGTTTAAATGAATCATCAAAGGTCAGCAGCAAGAACATTGGTCAATAATAATTGAGATTAAATGCATACAAATATTTGTTTTATTTAACATATTTAGTTATTGGAGGTTCTGATTTTGCATTTGACAGATTTTATTTATTTTGAGAAATACTGAATCTTTTTTGTGCAAGTCAGATTAGTAAATGCCTGCTCACATTTAGTCTAGAGCTACAATATCCATCATGTTTACACACAACGCCTCTGCACTTACGATTTTTTTTCCAACATTGGGACAGGAGAGCTGTCAGTCAATAAATAGGAAAACAAAGTAACTTATTTGAAAAAGTAACTCAGATATTTTGCTGTAAATTATAAAAGTATTGCGTTACTTTAATAGTTACTTGAAAAAGTAATCTGATTACGTAACTCAAGTTACTTGTAATGTGTTACCCCAACACTGCATTTAACATATATCTGTTCTCAAATTAAGCTCATGCTCCACTCATCACATGATGGTAACCGTACAAAAAACAACAACATACCAGAACTTAAATTCTTCTAAACTAGCATAACAAAACATTAAACACAACTAAATCTCCACCTTAACATTAAAAAAACATTAAAAAAACATGACACTTAATTTTAGCATTTACTCTCCCTTTTGAGTGTCATGGCAAAGCATGCTGGGAAATAGAAATACCAGCCAAGTTCTGGTTAAATGTAAGTTTGTCTAAATTAAAAGAAACAAGTTCATAAAACTCAAAACAATGAAACAGTTCAGACTACTTAAAATGTATTAGTTTTGTGAACTCAAAAGAAAAAGAAAGTTCTAAATACTCATAAACGTTAATTTGTTTGAACTAATTAATTTAATTTGAGTTGGCTCTACTCAAACCAATTCATTATTGTGAGCGTTAGGGTTTACAGTGTGCATATTAGTACCTTAAAGTATATGTATCTTAAGGTACTACTATGAAACTTTTAGTGGTTGATAAGGTACAAAGTTGTCCTTTTAAGGGTACTGCCCCAGTGACAAGCTGTTGTACACTTAAAGGTGCAATTTTTGCAAATTTTTTGTGCATAAGCCTTCAAATCTCACTGGTTCCTTAAATGTCAAGCACACATTTTTTAGCTTCCGTGTTTACTATATTTGATGAGCTCTATGTATGTGCATTGTTTATATGTAAATAAAAGCCTAAATCTGTTCATCATAAAACCCAATCGTGGATTAAACCGCTTGATTCATATGGATTACTTGTACAATGTCTTTATGAACTTTTTGAAGTGTGAAAGATTTGGTGGAACAGACTTCCAATTGAGGGACAGAACGCTCTCAGGTTTTATTTCAAAATATCTTAATTTGTGTTTCGAAGATTAATGAAAGTCTTATGGGTTTGGAACAACGTAAGGAAGAGTAAGTGACGACAGAACTTTAAGTTCTAGGTGTACTAATCCTTTAACCTGAGAGACATGTTAGACGCTCACCAAGAACCTATACTGGTCTTACTGGTGTGTTTGCGACTCAACATTTTTCACAGCCTGACAACACCTCTGGGTTTCAGAAACGTATATTGCTTTATAAACGTCACAAACTGCATCCCCCTTACAAAAAAAGAGACAAAGAGACAGATCTCACAAGCCAATCCATCAGCCCGCTCAGTGTCCGCTCTCCCTTCATGCGCTGATTCTGCGTCCCCATATTTCCCTGAGGACTACTCAGACGTCGGAAAGCAATGTGAGTGCTAAAACAAGTCATACATGCAGGCAGCAAGAACCAATCCCTTGCTCTTTTACTCATTTTATCTCACTTTTTTTGTCTCCATCCTGCTCTTTTGCACTGGGCGACACATCTCTTGTTCAGCACACAATCTCTCCAGCACCAGAGACTCCAGCGGCCCCAGCGTGCAAGACAACAGCAGCGGCTGACAGACGTGTCTTCTGTTCTGTGACTTTGACAGGGTCACCTCAGAAGCTGACCGCATTTTCCTCTACCCTTAGCCAGATATGACAGACGATAAGATGTCCTCTGAGGAACAAGAAACTGATGATGGTAAAGATTCATTCGCCTCTCAAAGTGTTGAGTAAAAATCCTGCTATTTCAACTACACTTTACCATAAATAATGAACCATTACGTTTTAGTCAATAATGGATGTTTAATAAAAAATCTAATGTACATGTGTGTATATATACACTCACCTAAAGGATTATTAGGAACACCTGTTCAATTTCTCATTAATGCAATTATCTAATCAACCAATCACATGGCAGTTGCTTCAATGCATTTAGGGGTGTGGTCCTGGTCAAGACAATCTCCTGAACTCCAAACTGAATGTCAGAATGGGAAAGAAAGGTGATTTAAGCAATTTTGAGCGTGGCATGGCTGTTGGTACCAGACGGGCCGGTCTGAGTATTTCACAATCTGCTCAGTTACTGGGATTTTCACGCACAACCATTTCTAGAGTTTACAAAGAATGGTGTGAAAAGGGAAAAACATCCAGTATGCAGCAGTCCTGTGGGCGAAAATGCCTTGTTGATGCTAGAGGTCAGAGGAGAATGGGCCGACTGATTCAAGCTGATAGAAGAGCAACTTTGACTGAAATAACCACTCGTTACAACCGAGGTATGCAGCAAAGCATTTGTGAAGCCACAACACGCACAACCTTGAGGCGGATGGGCTACAACAGCAGAAGACCCCACCGGGTACCACTCATCTCCACTACAAATAGGAAAAAGAGGTTACAATTTGCACGAGCTCACCAAAATTGGACAGTTGAAGACTGGAAAAATGTTGCCTGGTCTGATGAGTCTCGATTTCTGTTGAGACATTCAGATGGTAGAGTCAGAATTTGGCGTAAACAGAATGAGAACATGGATCCATCATGCCTTGTTACCACTGTGCAGGCTGGTGGTGGTGGTGTAATGGTGTGGGGGATGTTTTCTTGGCACACTTTAGGCCCCTTAGTGCCAATTGGGCATTGTTTAAATGCCACGGCCTACCTGAGCATTGTTTCTGACCATGTCCATCCCTTTATGACCACCATGTACCCATCCTCTGATGGCTACTTCCAGCAGGATAATGCACCATGTCACAAAGCTCGAATCATTTCAAATTGGTTTCTTGAACATGACAATGAGTTCACTGTACTAAAATGGCCCCCACAGTCACCAGATCTCAACCCAATAGAGCATCTTTGGGATGTGGTGGAATGGGAGCTTCATGCCCTGGATGTGCATCCCACAAATCTCCATCAACTGCAAGATGCTATCCTATCAATATGGGCCAACATTTCTAAAGAATGCTTTCAGCACCTTGTTGAATCAATGCCACGTAGAATTAAGGCAGTTCTGAAGGCGAAAGGGGGTCAAACACAGTATTAGTATGGTGTTCCTAATAATCCTTTAGGTGAGTGTATATATAAACAACTCTGGAAAAAATTAAGAGACCACTTAACATTGGGAAATCAATGTTAAGTGGTCTCCTAATTTTTTCCAGAGCTGTATATATATATATATATATATATATATATATATATATATATATATTTTAAGATTTTTATTAAACATAATATATACACAAAAATAATGTTATGTATATTTGTGTGTATACATGTGTGTGTATTTTTGTAATTTTTAATAAAAAAAATACATTTAAATATTTGAGTGTATATATTTATATAATATAGCATACAATAAATATATTTATATAATTATTTTGTAGCATTTTAATCACTTTTATTATATTATAAAATTATAAAAGTAATATATATATATATAAAATTATTTTGTAATTTGTCTAAAATATATATTATTTATTATTATTTATATATATTATATATAATTATATAGCATAATAAAATAGATTAAAATTATATATATATATACAGTACATATATGTATGTGTGTGTATGTATACAATTATTTTTGTAATTTTTTATCAATTTAATAAAAATTACATTTAAATATTTGCATATATATTTATATAATATGGCATATAATAAATATACATATATAAACATTAAAATGATAAATATACGTATATATTTAATTAATTTAATTAAAAAAATACATGTGTGTGTGTGTGTTTTAACTGTCTAATAAATACTTTATTTTACTCATCTAAGAAACTTTAGTTTTGAAAAAACACAGCATTTTAAAAAGTTTCTGAATCAGTTTGCTATACTTTGTTTTAAATCGGATCGCTCTGGATAAAAAAAAGCTTTTGAATCAAAAACAAAACAAATACATTTCCATTTCACACCACTTGTTTGACTAATCTGGGGTTAGTCGGACAGGCGTCTGACCTGTTTTATGATTTTGAGTTGTGAATGAAAAAAAAAGTTCTTAATTTAGACAAACAGCATTTCATTATTCCATCAAATGGCAGGTTAATCATTAATTAACCTGCATTATCGAGCATGTGTGTGTATGCTGTTGTGTGTGTGCAGGCGCAGCCCCACAGCGCACAAATCCACTCTTGCTCTTGTGGTTTAATTTTGGATGACTCACCCACTTTCCACCTTCTTCTGCAAAGGTGCAGGCAACCTCCACCCTGCCTCCACATCAGCGCACGAACCCACGCCCACACACCACTGCAACCGGGACACATCGTGATCAAACACATAAAACACACAGAGGGCCTTTCACCGCTCCAGGATGCTTTTTCCAGCAGGAGAACAAAGCAGAATGACGGTTGATTGTCTATGGCAGTATAAAGTGTAACTGTCTTTTCCATCCACGATCAGATCTGTGAACCTGATGCCGAACAAACTCCTCTGAATCTTCTATGACATTTCACAACGAAGGCACCATTACATAATTCTCACATGAATAATATATAACAGCCGTGTGAGACGCTTGAAGTGTACAGTATGCAGCAAAAAGACAAAGGGAGCTTCTTTAATAATCCCCCACTAAAAATCCATCAAACCTCAACCCTCAAAAAGACTTTGACTTTTAGAATAAGCCTTGTTCTTAAAAGCATATTCCGGATGATTTTCAACCTCATGTTTATGCATATGTCTAGAAGTTTCTCAGAGTGAAAGGATGATTTGGACAACCTCACAGATAAAAAAACACACATTTATTAATTGAACAATTTATATAAGAGCTACGAAATTCACATTTCTGGTTTAAAACTTCTAAACCTACTTGTCCCATAGACTTCCATTGTAAGTGCATTACTTTATAAAGACTCCTCATTTGTCTTAAAGGAATATTCCAGGTTCAATACAATTTATTTCAGCTGTAAAGTTGCTCTTTTTTATTTTTACCATTGTTTTACGGTTTTATGTTGTCATGCAACACAAACTGTATACTGTAACCCAGATTTTGGCTTTTTTTTTGAGAGAGAGAGAGAGAAAAAGAAAGGTAAGTTAATCAGCATTATGCCAGTACTGTCTATTGAGCTCAACTTGTATTCAACCTGAAATATTCATTTAAGAAACCAAGAGACTTTAAAGATGCTTTACAAGTTTTGATTTAACCATATGCATCATATTCGCATACACAAATTGCTAAGGCCTCTAAATGATCAACATGATCAAAACTTTGCTGGAAAACCTGTTGTGCAGAATCTACTTCATGCTTTCTGTCATCTGATTGATAGTTTATACATTTTAGCAAGTAAAAGGCCTTTTAGTATGATTGTAAAAACATCCCTCTTCAGGTTGTGATACAAGTGTCTTTTTGCTGTGAAAGATTTACTGATTTTTATAAAGTAAACATAAAAATAACTTTTATATATTGTTATTATTATTTCAATATGAGCACCTCTTGGACTGAAGGAACGTAGGATTATCCATCCTTTTTTTTGTTTTAGTAAAATCATGTGAAAATGTGAGTATCAAATATGATAAGGGACGTTTATTTGTTCATCTCTCAGTCATCATTGTATTGCATTGTTCATTGTCTGAAATTAACTTTTCCAATTTAGGAGCAATGAATATTTGCCCCCTGGAATTGATGAATAAGACTAAACAGTAGTTAGATACTATTTGCACCTCAGTATTTAGTACATTATAAAACAGTATGCAATAATAACATATTGAGTATATATAAATGGTTCTATTTATTAAATAAATTGGTGGGCAGAGTTAGTGTAAAAAGCCTCTGCCAACAAGGCGGGCTATTTGCACTTTCTAATTTCCTTATTAAATGTATCTGTATTTATTGTCAAATGCTTCAATTTAACCATTTACTTTAATCAATCACAATACTATAGACAGTTACCAATAAAAAAAAAATCAACAAAAGTCATCTTTACACTGCAAAGGTGAAACAGAAGCTGCATCTGACATGGCATTTGTGTTTATTTAAGCAGACTGTTTAATGCTGCTCATGTACATATATTTAAACAAAAAATGCTTAAAGGGATAGTTCATGCAAAAAGGAAAGTGCTGTCATCATTCACTCACCCTCATGCTGTTCCAAACCTGTATGAGTTTCTTTCTTCTACTGAACACAAAATAAGATATTTTGAAGAATGTTGGTAATCAAAC
The DNA here is from genome assembly GCA_039654625.1 of Rhinogobio ventralis. Lineage (NCBI taxonomy): Eukaryota > Metazoa > Chordata > Actinopteri > Cypriniformes > Gobionidae > Rhinogobio > Rhinogobio ventralis. The sequence continues at coordinate 25,157,496 of CM077203.1, read as the reverse complement.
AGTTGATGGACCCCATTGACTTCCATAGTAGTTTTTTTTAATACTATGGAAGTCAATGTGGCCTGTCAACTGTTTGATTACCCATATTCTTCAAAATATCTTATTTTGTGTTCAGCTGAAGAAAGAAACTTGAGGGTGAGTAAACATTTTCATTTTTGGGTCAACTATACCTTAAATGTAAATAGCTGGTAAATGAAAAAACAGGATCAACATTGTTGTTGATTATTGCTCTTGATATTGTAATAAATAATGGTTATCAATGTCGATTAATAGAAAGTCATATTCTGGTTACAGACGAAACAAGCTAATAACCGTTTATGAATTTGTTTATTGCATTTAACGGATTATAAAATCAAGACTTCACTTGGTTATTTCATCAGCATGAAAAACAAGACGGTTATTCAAACTGGGAATAAATTACATTAAGAAAGAGAGCAAAGAACACTAAAGTGGTCAATGACTTCAGTCTAATGTGTGAGTTATGCACTTTCGGAAACTTTCACTGACGCTGTCTACACTGCAAAATGAATCTCTTACTTACATATTTTCTGCACTTTCTAGTTTATGATGATGATGAGAGAATCCATGAATGCAGATTCAGAATTCAGTCAGTGACCTCACGCACATACATATTCGGTGATCTCTGTGGTGACGAACCAAATCGCCTCTGATTGGACATTGCATTCATAAGCTCAACAGAAACGTGTGTGATTGGTTATAATGCTCAGCGCTGCAAACTCATGTAAAAATAAACGTGACGCAATGTAATCTTTATCTATTGTAAATGTAATGCAGCAATTGACACTTCTTAATAATTTCGCATTTCACTTTAATCGTGACAGTCAAAATAGATCGAATTTTGGGGGATTTTTGTTAATTTTGGTGGCATTTTTGCCTCAAGCCCCCGTTAATTTCCGACCCTAACTGCATTATATTTTGACCCCACAATAAAAACTACAGAACATTAATCATAAGCATTTAAATATTATCTTAATTAGACATATGTTTGGGTGACATTGACAACTAATATTTATATGCATTATGCATGTTATGCAAGTAGTCTGCTATAGTGTTATAAATATCTCAATGATTATAATAATAATGTTTATTTTTTATAGTGCCTTTCTACAAACTCAAGGTTTACAATATTAAACAAATGATACAAATTATAATTTAGAAAGTTATCCGAATTTCATCTTACGTTTTGGCCGTATAAATATCAGCAACTGATGTATCAAATATGATACTTTTACTAATTTTTTTTATATTTTGTCAAAAGGTTCAATAAAAAAAATAAAAAATACAATAAATAAATAAATAAATTATATATATATATAATTTCATATGCCAGGCTTTACAGGGTTAAGACATTGAAGATTCCCCCTTCCATATGTAAAGTGCTTTGAGTGCTGAGAAAAAAATAAAAATAATATATACATAATTATTATTATTAAGTTGTAAATACCCCGAATATTAATTTAAGATCTATTTTTATTGTAATGTGGGATTTCAAAACATATATTATTCAAACTCATAGCAGTTTGGAGCTAACAAGCAAGTATGCAGAATACAACATTTCTGTAGCTATATCTCCGTTTCTCTGATTTCTTCTATTTGTTACTCTCTATCTATTTGTCTTTTTCACAGCAGTGTGAGGTGTTCACATGCGGCCATGAACTATGGGGGGGCAGCGTTGGAGTGAACCGGTGCAATCGTAGGTTAATGGTGCACTCATTGATTTTATGCTGCTTGAAAGCCAGGGCAGGTTTACGCCTGACAGAGTTATGAAAAATGTAGTCCCAACTGAATTTGACCAACTGCTCATCTGTCCAGCTATCTTTCCTTTCTTTGGGCAAATGCACCAAACAGTTACATGTGGCATTTCATCATATTCACTAATCATCCACAATTCAGCAAAAGTAGCCCCTAAATGCACTGGAATGTGCGTGTGTAAATTAAGCCATTGCTATTTGTTCAATGCAAACATGCTTCCTTGTCAATGTTAATGAGGTACATTACAGATTAAAAGACAGGATAATTATTTTTAATAAAAGTGTCTTTAATTTGACATAGCTTTTCCCTCCTTACAAGTGATGTAACCCAAAGACTTTAGCTATACAAAGACGGTGCACATATTACTATGAATGGGAAAAAGTGCAACGCCCAATATGGCAGAATAAGCCCCGTCTACTAAATAAAAAGAGCCAATCGTTGAATGGTAAAGTCATTGCAGAATCTCCGGCTGCTATAGAAACAGAGTTGTGAGACACATGCTTATGACTGCACAAGCGCACTGGCAGTTTGGCATTTTTCCAGACTGAAAAAATATTTTTTTTGTCATGATTTGAGCGTTTAGAAACACAGTTGATGAGAGTTTTTGTCTGATTTCATTGGTGATTTCAAAAATTGTATCATTAATGTGGTGAACAGCTTTGGAGAATTTGATGTTTCCCTATTCGAAGGGATAGGAGCTACACTTGCATGACTGAAATGACTGCACGAGAGGCGTTTTAAAGATGGCCGCCAACTGAAATGAATTGCCTTAAAGGGGTAGTTCAAACAAAAAAGAAAATTCTGTCATTAATACTCACTGTCATGTCACTCCAGATGACTTTCATTCATCTTCGGAACACAAATGAAGATATTTTTTAATGAAATCTGAGAGCTTTCTGTCCCTCCATTGACATTGATTAACATTTTGTGAATAAAGTGGTACATTTTTTGCACAAACAAAGTACTCGCGTTGCTTTAAAGTGGTCCTATTATGCCCTTTTACAAAGTCTTGATTTTGTTTTTGGAGTGTACTAGAATGCTTTCATGCTTGATTGTTCAAAAACACGTTATTTTTCACATATTTTACATTATTACAGCACCTCTCTCCCAAGTCTGGGTAAAACGCGTCGTTAGTTCCTGTTTCAATGAACCACTCCTTCTGAAATACAAAATGTGTTGTGATTGGTTAGCTGGCCCAGTGTGTTGAGATCGGCATCATGTGTTCGAGAAATGTCACGGCCCTTACCATAACCGCGAGTTCCATCTGCTCAGGTGTAAATATTAAGAACGGTCTTTGCAAGCACTGATTTCACAGGACATTTCAGAGTGGTATGTTTGTTTTTGTGTAATTTTCTTATACACTCACCTAAAGGATTATTAGGAACACCTGTTAAATTTCTCATTAATGCAATTATCTAATCAACCAATCACATGGCAGTTGCTTCAATGCATTTAGGGGTGTGGTCCTGGTCAAGACAATCTCCTGAACTCCAAACTGAATGTCAGAATGGGAAAGAAAGGTGATTTAAGCAATTTTGAGCGTGGCATGGTTGTTGGTGCCAGACGGGCCGGTCTGAGTATTTCACAATCTGCTCAGTTACTGGGATTTTCACGCACAACCATTTCTAGAGTTTACAAAGAATGGTGTGAAAAGGGAAAAACATCCAGTATGCGGCAGTCCTGTGGGCGAAAATGCCTTGTTGATGCTAGAGATCAGAGGAGAATGGGCCGACTGATTCAAGCTGATAGAAGAGCAACTTTGACTGAAATAACCACTCGTTACAACCGAGGTATGCAGCAAAGCATTTGTGAAGCCACAACACGCACAACCTTGAGGCGGATGGGCTACAACAGCAGAAGACCCCACCGGGTACCACTCATCTCCACTACAAATAGGAAAAAGAGGCTACAATTTGCACGAGCTCACCAAAATTGGACAGTTGAAGACTGGAAAAATGTTGCCTGGTCTGATGAGTCTCGATTTCTGTTGAGACATTCAGATGGTAGAGTCAGAATTTGGCGTAAACAGAATGAGAACATGGATCCATCATGCCTTGTTACCACTGTGCAGGCTGCTGGTGGTGGTGTAATGGTGTGGGGGATGTTTTCTTGGCACACTTTAGGCCCCTTAGTGCCAATTGGGCATCGTTTAAATGCCACGGCCTAACTGAGCATTGTTTCTGACCATGTCCATCCCTTTATGACCACCATGTACCCATCCTCTGATGGCTACTTCCAGCAGGATAATGCACCATGTCACAAAGCTCGAATCATTTCAAACTGGTTTCTTGAACATGACAATGAGTTCACTGTACTAAAATGGCCCCCACAGTCACCAGATCTCAACCCAATAGAGCATCTTTGGGATGTGGTGGAACGGGAGCTTCGTGCCCTGGATGTGCATCCCACAAATCTCCATCAACTGCAAGATGCTATCCTATCAATATGGGCCAACATTTCGAAAGAATGCTTTCAGCACCTTGTTGAATCAATGCCACGTAGAATTAAGGCAGTTTTGAAGGCTAAAGGGGGTCAAACACAGTATTAGTATGGTGTTCCTAATAATCCTTTAGGTGAGTGTACAATAAAACTATAGTAATACAAACAGTAATAGTTCATAAAACCATGGTTAATTTTCCAAAGGGGCGGTGAACAGTCTTACAAATGCAACAGCACTGTAATGTTAGTAACTATAATTTTTTTTTAATATAAAAATGCCTAGATGTCATGAATAGTCATTACATGTTTCAGAATTAGTCTACCTATTTGCTGTAATAACGAGCAAGCAGGTGTCATTGGACGAGCAGATCCGTTTCCTTGCTAGAGAAGCGTTCAGTTTTTCTGCTTGCAAATACCGCCATAAATAGCGAATCCGCCATGGTGTGAGCACAACTGGCTTTTAAAGGGAATGGGAGATGAGACTCTGATTGGTTTATTGCACATTACACCCAAAACACACCCATTACTCATTAAGAGAATAGGGACATCCCTTTTAGACCACGCGCCAGGCGCGGCGACCATGTTTTCCATCGTTAAACTAGCAAAAGTGGATTTGGACACCCCCTAGGTGCACTTGCACCGTGCACTTTAGACCATGCGCTTAGATCGTTAAAATAGGGCCCTATAACTTCACAACATCCAGAAAAAACATGTTTATAGTCCAAACGAGCTGTTCGTTGTAGTTCTTGGAAAGTGGATTCTGTTAAATAAAATATTTCCCGTTGGAATGGACTTTAAACTTTGCAACCTTGCAGATCTTTTTTATGCTCAAACAGCAACATTACACACTAACTAAAGTGAAAAAGCATAATAGAACCACTTTAATGGATTACTTTAATGGTGTCATTACTACCTATCTGGGGCTTGAAAGTGGTAGTTGCGTATGCTGTCTATGGAGGCACAGAAAGCGATTTTATTTGTGTTTTGAAGATGTTGGAACGACATGAGGGTGAGTAATTAATGACAGAATTTTCATTTTTCGGTGAACTATATCTTTAAAGGGACTTTAAACTCATAGATTGGACAAACAGAATTTGCTGTTTAGCTAAAAAAATGTTAAAGGTCGAGCACATTCGAAGTCATGACACTAATAATGAAAACTGACATTCATTGACCTTGCTCACCACTAATCAGGTTGATAATAATGCGTTTAGTTTATTTTTGATATGGCAGCCAAGCATAACGGCTTGAATAATTCATAAGCTGGTTTTTGCAGCTAATTGGGTTACTAACAATCATTAGAGTCCTCTGTAGTTCTCAGAACACTCTACCTATTGATCAGAGGAATCGATACGACACAAATCTATTCATCACGTTCAATAAAACACAACCACACTGGGAATAAACGCTTTAGTGACCTTTCCATTCATCTGCAAAGGAAGACAGAAGGAAAAACAGGTCCAGAGAACAGAAGAAGTGAGAGAAGTGAATCAGACAGAGAGAGAGAGAGAGCGAGAGAGAGAGAGAGAGAGAGAAAGAAAGAACTAAAACGCCTCTCATTCCACAAGTCATCAGTTCCACTAGGGACCGCGGGATGCTTTCATGTGGAGGTGCATGCATAAATAAACAAAATTAATTCAACAAAGAAAACTCCAGAAATAGAGCTCTCTCATCCTCCAATGACTTTAGCAAACGCCTCACCTGCTATACTAGGGAATGAAAGCGCTTTCTTTGAGAGTCTAATACCTAGCAGCTATATTAAGCTCATTGTATGAATAGGGTGTAAAACATGACTCAAAACTGACAAAAAAAAAAATATATATATATATATTTAAAAAAGGTGCTTGGAATGACATTGATTGTCAACCTCAGGAGGTCAAGCTAAATATTTTTTTTTTATATTTAATAATTGTATATTTTATGAGCTGTTTTATTTTCTATTCATTACTAAAATTGGGGACTTGGAATACAATTTAAATCTCTCTTTTTTTAATTAAAATTAAAATTAAATGGACCCTACTGAAAAACTAAGGCAGAATGAGTAACAGGGTTGCCGATTTAGCCAACTTGGCATTCAACGTATTTAACATGGCATCAGAAGGGACTAGCTAATTTGGGAACAAATGCTGGTTTATATTTATTAATAAACTTATATTTCCCAATAAAATAATGATAAATACAACAGGGTTGAAATGTTGAGCTTGAATGCAGTCAACACTGCAATAATATCAATTTATTACAGTAATATTATTTGTCTTGTATTCTCGCCATGAGATGAAAGGCTCCAAATGATGTCACTCCTATGGTTCCACAATTTTAAGGAATGTTACATTTTTTTATGATAAACTATTCGAATTTTAACAATGAATAGAAAATAAAACAGCTCATAACATTTTTTAGCTTTACCTAAGGACCCGCCCCTTAAAAATGGACAATTTCAGACAGAGGGTGATATATATAATTTGGATTTTTTTGTGCAAAAACTTTATTAATATTATAAGTTAACCTATTAAAATAAAAATAAAAAAACATGTCATGACCCCTTTAAACTATAGTCCACTGAATATATATTGTTATTGTTAACTAAAAATAAAAATTGTTTTCAGTAATTGAAATAAAGCAGAAATAAAATAGAAATATATTAAAAAATTTAACTTAAAATAAAATAAATAAGTTGAAGTTGAAGTAAAATTACTAAAATTATAACTGAAATAAAAATACATTAAAGCTATATAAATTAAAAAATGAAAATAAAAAAAAGCTAATTCATAATATTAATAAATACTACAATACACTAAAACAATGAAACTATTTTTCAAAATTGTAAATAAAACAAAGAATACTAAAATACGTTTTACTGGAATATACTATTTCAGCCTTGCTACTTAAAAATTTCACATTTAAATTCAATGTGCTATACTTGCTGTTTCTTTATAATTATTTGTGAAATTTACTAGCAAATTTATAATAAAAATGGTTAAATCCTACACCAATTTTTTTCAGTGTAGTATATAAAGAATACTAAAATAACACTGCACTGGATAAGCAGCCCAACAGATTATGTCATTTATTTTATTTGATGGATTCAGATCAAGACTTCGGAGGTGGGACAGACCATAATCACCTATTTAAAGTGATTATGGTCTTACTGTTTAATATGGTCACCTACCATATTAAACAGTTATTACAAAAATTATATAGCATTTAAAGCTTTTTTTTTTTGAGTAACAGGACACCAAATTGTACAGTATACATAAAAAGTGTCATTAGCATCACACGCTAGCGGCTAAGATAGACCCTCCAGTCTGCACATTCTGCAAGTGCATAAAAATAGGCACATTTCAAACAACACATTCCTATTACTATTCAAAATCTTGAGCAAAAGATAGCTAACAGTGCTACACTGCTGAGCAGCATTTTAACATATGTGCTTGGTTCTTGCAGGCACTTGCTAAAAATAGACTTGCACTGGTGTCTGCCGTTGCTTCACATGACACTCTGGTAAAAGAGGACAGCACAGCAAGGGTGTGTGTGAGCGTGTTCCTGCACGCTCTTCATATGTAAGACCACAGATTCTTTGAACTACCACAACTGATTTCCTACCGCACACCGTCGCACTCTTTCACCTCCTGGCAAACTGCAGACTGTTGCGACGCGCAACAACGTGTAGGTGTTGTTTTGATAAGGATGCAGTTGACGTTTGCCAGGGCGACTGCACAGAGATTATGTGATTGTAAATAAACTATAAATAAACAATGCAATGTCTTGATTTCAATCTCCACGGTTCCATTCAACTGCATTTAACAAAATAGAAACTGATATGTTCATATAGTTCATAGTCTGTTTTTAAGTCATACATCCTGTTGTTTTTGCACACAATGCTGAATGGAACATCTCACATTAGTAATACAGCAGTTAAATGAAGGGGGTCGACATCATTTCTGCCTTCCCTGCTGGGTCTTCAGAAACGCAGACAGAAATACGAGACAGGATAGTCCAAGTTATAGGAGATGCATGTCTTTTTGCGCAATGTAACATTATCTACACACAATGTGGATGCAAATGCTCATTGTCAATGTCACTGTGTTACAAAATATGTTAGACCACAATTTATAACGCAAATACCCAACTAAGTTATGAACAAACGTTCCTACAGTAACATTAATAGAATGTTTGTTCAAAGTTAGCGCAAAATGTTCATGGAGTGTTTTTTCATCCAACACTTTATAAATGCAGCTACTTCAGAACACTCAGAGAACATTCAAAAAGTAACCATTCCATTATATTCCCAAAATGATCAAATGGAATGTTACACTAACGTTCGAATAACCAAGAAAAAACGTTTTTAAAACATTTAAAAAGCTGGTTGTTTTGAACATTTAGAGAAAATTCAAAAATAATGTTTTCAGAAATTAATGGGAACAGAAGTGCTCTTTTCTGCAATGGTTACTAAAGTGAGCGGTGGCGTAAAGTAAAGTCAGTTTTCTCTTCCAAGTCAACTTCTGACATGGCACAGCAACATTTTAAAGAAAATCTTGCTGTGCAAGTTATTTATGATGCATTCAAGTCATGTCAGAAAGATTGTATTTACGAGTTGAACACATGAACGTCACCACAAAGTCGTAAGTATTATGAGGAGGCATGTCAGTGAAAAAAACAGCATCTGTATTAATGGTAAATTTGTTAAAATAAATGAAATTATTATTTGACAATACAACTATCTAAGTTGCATGTACAAAATACCATAGAATTGTACAATTATGATATATAAAGATTCAATTGACAGCACCATCATGAATTAAAGGTACACTATGTAACTTTTTTTGGTCAAAATTAACCAAATTTACGAGTCAATACATCATCACTCGTTCTTCTAAAATGTGTTTTATCTTACCCTGATTCACTATGGTAAGCCTATAAGTGTTTATATTTTAGACCTGTCAGGATGGTTTTCACTGGAAATTCTGTACATACGTCACTCTCCTGTGCGTGTCTCGTCGTACACATATACGTTGCTCTGGCTACTTTGACGAGTGTATGGTGTGGGAGTGACATAATAATAATAATAATAAACATTTATTTGTATAGCACTTTTCATACATGAAATGCAACTCAAAGTGATTCAAAAGCATAAAAACAACTAATGGGAATACAAAAAAAATATATATTCAAAAACAGAAAGGTTCAAAATGTAAAATGTATAAATTGGCAATACATAAATAATATTGTTTTGTCAGTAGGTTAGCTGTCACAACGAGCAAGAAAGGTTGATATGTTCACACTAATTCTCCAACCTCCAGGGAATCATCTGTTTAAACAAACACCAAACAGAAGAGAGTCTGCTGGCAAAAAGAGAACGTGACAACTCGTAATAAAACCAGAATCAACATTGGCTTGGCTTTTCGGAGATGGCGAAGCAAGGGATTTGAAAAGTTGTAAAAGCAACACAGAGATGGCGTTTTTATTACTCAACAGGTGAGTAAGGTATTTTATTGAACAGACAAATTGCTATATGTTACTCTCTAACAAAGTTCATTGTAAAGCATTATCTATTGTGAATTTGGGTCATATTCATCCACTCAGCTAAAACAATGCATGCAGTTTTGTTTTTTAACCGCTAGAGGGCCAATAGTTACATAGTGTACCTTTAAGTAAAAACACAATGCAAAAACACACCCCTGATATTCATCATTTTGTAGATGTAGAGTTCAAAAAACAAAATCTTGTTGAATTTTATGTTGAAAAGGTACATCGCCATCTTGCTCTGACCAAAGTGATTTGAATGCACCTGATGACGTAATTATGACTTCCCAACTCACAAATCCAAATTTCCCAGGAGGACTTAACTCTTTCCCCGCCAGCATTTTTTTTTGTTGTTGTAAAAGTTGCCAGCCACCGCCAGTGTTTTTGATCATTTTCACAAAAGTTTAATGGCGCCAAGAATATTATGCATATCTGAACATGCAATATATAAAATAAAAAAAAACAGAGCGTCTGCTTTTAAAGGGGTGGTTGATTATGATTTCACTTTTTTAACTTTAGTTAGTGTGTAATGTTGCTGTTTGAGCATAAACAACATCTGCAAAGTTACGACGCTCAAAGTAAAAAAAAAAAAAGGGAGATATTTTATTTTAAAGAAAGTCCTTTTTAAGGACTACAACAAACGGCCGGTAGGGACTACAGTGAGTTTCTCGTGGGTTAGTGACATCACTAACTAGTTATGTAGTAGTGTTGTTGCCATGCTGCCGAAACGCTGTCTTTTTCACCCCGATTGCAGTCCTCTTTGTTTGGCCTTCCTATGGACGCTGGACTTAGGGAACAATGGTTACAATTTATTTTTTAACTCAGTACCTGAACATTATAATCCAAATATTACGGAGGACAGCTTCCTCAATCAGCACAAGTTCAATGCCGGAGTCGCAAAAAAGCTTGTCCTCAAAGATGGAGCAGTTCCCAAAGTAGAAGCTGTTGTTTATGGGCCACAACCTGTAAGTATGTTTTATTCTTTGTTGATGTTTTTTGTTTGTTGTTCTATCGTTATTTTTATGCTGTAGAAAGGACGTAAGCAAAGGGAAACTCTGTTTGGCTCCGCTAGCCAGTTATCTAATTGCTAAAAACGTATTTTTATTCCCACTAGCGAACTTCGAATGTTGGTGTTTGTTGGCGTTTAAGTGATCAGTGTAAATGCAGGCACGCTAAACATGGTTCTGTGTTTGATATGGCCACTGTAATAAAACCATGATTAGCCTTCATAATGGCCTCATCATTCTGGCGACAGATATTTGGCTACACTCTATATTGGCTATGGTTCTATAAAGACAAAACTAACGGTGCTCTACAGTCAGTAGCGATTATTATAGATCCACAGTCAATGTCAATGTCTTTGGACTGCCATTCTAGACTTTTGGTCAGAAATCGTTTTTATCATCTAAGAAATATTGCAAAATTGAGGGCAATTTTATCGGACTCTGATCTTGAGATGGTTATCCATGCTTTTATTTCCTCACTATTAGATTATTGTAACTCTCTTTTGACTTTTTTCAACAAATCTGCTCTAAATCGTCTTCAAATGGTTCAAAATGCCTTTTAACAGGATCTGGCAGAAGGACACACATCACACCCATTGTATCCTCCCTACACTGGCTACCCATCAAATTTCGTATTGATTTTAAAATATTAGTTTGAACTTTTAGAGCTTTAAATGGTCAGGCCTCACAATACATTGCTGATTTGTTGTGCCCCTACTCCCCAGGCCGTGCCCTTCGATCCTCAGGCCAGAGTCTTTTAATGTCCTTTCAGGCTGTAGACCCCAGACTGTGGAACGTGGTCAATAACATGATTGTATGCTGTAAATAAAATGCCATATGCTTGGTATAATAAGAATAAATGCATATTTAATTTAATAATAGGAAAATAAGCCCTGCCCCTGTCCCTCCGTGTGGCCGAATCTTTTAAAAGACACTGTTATTTAAACAAGCTCTTAGTTGACTGGGTTTTATTTTGGGCTTTTTAAATTTTAATAATTTTCTGATTGTATATTGTTTTATTATTTTGGTTGCACTTTGTAAAGCACTTTGTAATTTTATCTGTGAAAAGCACTCTATAAAGAAACTTTACTTACAGTCTGTAATCAAATAATCCCTTCGAGAACTGTAGTGTCATTTGTTAAAATGACTACAAGGCAATGTATTCTGCTGTACTAAAGCTTTAATCAGGCTAAAACCGTATATTAAAAGCTAACATAAACAGTAGTAGCATTTACAAATAACAATGTATCTACAAAGTATGAGACAACTACAAATAAAAAAACATACCATTCTGAAACATCCTGTTACAGCTGCTCTAGCACAGGTTCTGCTCGATCCTCTTCACTAAAATTCTCTGGGTCTGATTCGGGCTCAAATTGATAAGGCAATATTGACGGCATTGTTTATTACAGTACACCTGAGCATATGCAACTAACCATAATGGTAAGGGGCGTGACGTTTCCGGACAACGTGCACTAGGCGGTTAGCGAATCACAACTCACGGGCCAGCTACCCAATCTGAGCCCATTGCGTATTTCTGAGGGAGGGGCTTCATAGAACCAGGAAATCATCAGACTGTTTTTACAAGAAGGGACACAGCGGTGTAGAATAAAGGTAAAATATGTGAAAAATAATGTTTTTTTTTTTTTAAACGAAGCATGAACTCATGTTACAGTGCACCCCATAAACACAATCAAGCCTTCAAAATAAGCTGATCAACCCCTTTAAACAAAAAAAAAAGTTTTATTCTAGCTTAATGCATTCTTTTTTATCAAAGTTACATAAAAAAGCAATATTTTGAATAAAAAAAGCTGAGAAAAACACATTTTTGTCAAAGACTACATCCAGATCGGATTCAGAACGATGATCAAAACAGTCCATTAACACCCCCAAAGCTTCGCAGTCCTGTAGCTTGTCCTGGGTCGATATTTCATTCTGTAACTTTTGCAGTTTTGAACTTAAATGCTGTTGAATGTTGGTGATCGCGTTATTTTACATATGCATATTACATATGATTTCGCTTGTTTCTTCGCCTGTGTTTTGATCAGGAAACTCTGTACTCTTTCAGAAGATGCGTAATAGCGCCCCCTACCGCATAACAGTGAAAACACAAAAAGCAATTTCTGTCAATAGCGGGGAAAGAGTTAAATATCAATGTGTCCTCTAGCGCCCCCTAGAGTACTGAGATTTGTTGCCACCACAGCAACACAAAAACACCCTTTTGTGATATATTGGCCAAATGTTTTCATCTGCAGTTCAGTGAATAAACATTTTGTACTTGATACCCAGTGTAGATTCTCTGCCCTGAAGCAAAACCAGTTGAGAACAAGTTTTTGGCCAATGTTCCACAACCACCAAAATCACTTCCTCTCTTTCACGTTTTACCTGTCTCTCAGATCGGGGGCTGAGTTTGCTATGTTTTCTAGGCGGATGCACTGCAGCTCACAAACATTGTTGCACTTTTCCTGTTGCACACTTCTGTAGAAAGCAGGACTCCGTGTGGGCCAAAAGAGGACATGGAAAGCTTATCTCAGACCATCCTCAGAAAAAAATAGGTCAATACACATTAGCTGCAAAGTTCCTTCACTTGGACTGGAGAAAACCATCTGTATGTGTCCTGTCTCTCTATATATATTCATATTATGGAGCACCACAACAACAGACATACTTCAGTAATAGGAACAATGCTAATCGAGAACCGGTGGCTTCATTGACCTCTTCCACAGGGCGAAATATTACTGAACTAAATCCATGTCGTGGTTACATCACACTAACGTCAAATTCACACCATTCTATTGACACAAATGCTTTATCCCTTTATTGACAGACCCTTAGGAGATTATGGTGTTGGCATTTTAAGCACTTTAATGGCAGCGAACAGTCAAAGTGATTAAGCAACAAGAGTGATAAGGAGTGAAAATAGATAAAGGCTATTATGCCCTTCGCCCTGAGGAAATGAATCAATATTGTGTAGTGTTATGGATGAAGCATGTTAGTCTAATGCGTATCAAAACAGGCCCCGAAATACTCCTAAGTGCTTAAATGCCTATCGAGTTTGGTGCAGCCCACTCCTATTTCCTGACCATATGATAGCCAGTGATGAGAAATAGAGAGAGAGGGGGTTCCTGTCTGCCTGGATGAGAGGAATAGCAACATGAATCTCATTTTCTGTCATCCATGGTAGAAAGAGAGAAATGAGAGGGCTGTTCTTCGGGTCACCGCCTCTCAGACAGAAGATGATGTCAGTGAACCAAGCGCATGCAGGTCATAATATTGTTCAGCTGTGAATAACAACACATTTTCACTCTTAAAAATAAAGGTTCGGAAAGGGTTCTGCAGCCTGATACCATGGGGGGAACTTTTTCAAAAGTTTCCGAAAGAAAACCATCTGTGTACCGGTGCTCTAAAAACCCAGAAACCAAGAGACTCTTATGAAAAATAGATTCTAAATGGCAGCAAATAAGGGTTCTTTGGTGCTGATTAGAAACCTGCTTTTTAAGTTTTATGAAAACAGGAGTAAAGAACATTAGGCATCACTCAACACATTTTACTTCCAGGTCTACATTTATGAAGACAAGCAGTTTTTCTTTTTTATAAAAATAAATTGCATCATAAGATATTCCCAATAAGACCAGAAGCGTGTATGAAGAAAGTAAAGATGGTCAATTTTGATTTAAAGGGATAGTTCACCCAAAAATGAAAATGATCCCCATGATTTACTCACCCTTAAGCCATTCTAGGTGTATATGACATTCTTCTTTCAGACGAATACAATCTGAGTTATATTAAAAAATGTCCTGGCTCTTCCAAGCTTTATAATGGCAGTGAATGGCAGCCCAAAATTTAAAGCCCAAAAAAGTGCATCCATCCATTATAAAAGTACTGCTCCGGGGGGTTAATAAAGGCCTTCTGAAGTGAATCAATGGGTTTGTGTAAGAAAAATATCCATATTTAACACGTTATAAAGTAAAATATCTAGCTTCCGGCAGACCACCTTCTGTATTCAACTTCCGGAAAAAAAGCGTAACTGGCGCGACGATGGCGTCGGATGTAGCATATACGCTTTGAACTGCGAGAGGCGCTACATTTTCGGAAGTTGAATACGGAAGGCCCTGGAACCAATTAATCTTATTTCAGTTCAAATCCACAACTATCATTGCACATGCCTAATGTAACTTATTTGCCATGTATTTTTAATGAACAAGTAAGATATTACTTGTCACTGGTGTTGTTGCAGTCATCGCTTATAAAAAAAACCTTTTTGTTACTTGAAATTAAATAAATAACTAAACCTAAAACTGAAATAATAATAATTAATAAAAACCATAGACATACTTTAAAAAGAAAACAGTAACTATTAAAAATTACAAAAACACACAACAAAATGGCTAAAACTTTAACTAAAATTAAAATGAAAACGGAAAGTACAAGAATAAAAAGAAATTCAAAATATCTAAAAAAAAAAAAAAAATTGTATATAGTATATATAACTATAATAGTATCTCAATGATACTAAAATAACACTAACTCACCCACATGTAATGTGAAACCTGTATGACTTACTTTCTTCTATAATATACACTCACCTAAAGGATTATTAGGAACACCTGTTCAATTTCTCATTAATGCAATTATCTAATCAACCAATGGCAGTTGCTTCAATGCATTTAGGGGTGTGGTCCTGGTCAAGACAATCTCCTGAACTCCAAACTGAATGTCAGAATGGGAAAGAAAGGTGATTTAAGCAATTTTGAGCGTGGCATGGTTGTTGGTGCCAGACGGGCCGGTCTGAGTATTTCAAAATCTGCTCAGTTACTGGGATTTTCACGCACAACCATTTCTAGAGTTTACAAAGAAAATGCCTTGTTGATGCTAGAGGTCAGAGGAGAATGGGCCGACTGATTCAAGCTGATAGAAGAGCAGCTTTGACTGAAATAACCACTCGTTACAACCGAGGTATGCAGCAAAGCATTTGTGAAGCCACGACACGCACAACCTTGAGGCGGATGGGCTACAACAGCAGAAGACCCCACCGGGTACCACTCATCTCCACTACAAATAGGAAAAAGAGGCTACAATTTGCACGAGCTCACCAAAATTGGACAGTTGAAGACTGGAAAAATGTTGTCTGGTCTGACGAGTATCGATTTCTGTTGAGACATTCAGATGGTAGAGTCAGAATTTGGCGTAAACAGAATGAGAAAATGGATCCATCATGCCTTGTTACCACTGTGCAGGCTGGTGGTGGTGGTGTAATGGTCTGGGGGATGTTTTCTTGGCACACTTTAGGCCCCTTAGTGCCAATTGGGCATCGTTTAAATGCCACGGCCTACCAGAGCATTGTTTCTGACCATGTCCATCCCTTTATGACCACCATGTACCCATCCTCTGATGGCTACTTCCAGCAGGATAATGCACCATGTCACAAAGCTCGAATCATTTCAAATTGGTTTCTTGAACATGACAATGAGTTCACTGTACTAAAATGGCCCCCACAGTCACCAGATCTCAACCCAATAGAGCATCTTTGGGATGTGGTGGAACGGGAGCTTCGTGCCCTGGATGTGCATCCTACAAATCTCCATCAACTGCAAGATGCTATCCTATCAATATGAACCAACATTTCTAAAGAATGCTTTCAGCACCTTGTTGAATCAATGCCACGTAGAATTAAGGCAGTATAAGTATGGTGTTCCTAATAATCCTTTAGGTGAGTGTATATATATATATATATATATATATATGTTTGAAAACTGTCTCAGTGTTGTTTCAGACTATTAATTTTAATTGTATGGCCAAAAGCTGAACATATTCTTCTTTTGTGTTGCACAGAAAAAGAAAATAAGTGTACATTACTCTCTTTTAGAATGTACATTAATCTAAAGAACATATTATGCAACATCAATAACTGTTATGATCTCCAAAGAACCATGCACTCTTACAATAAAGGCACCAGGAGCAACCAAACGGTTTTTGCTTCTGAATACTTTTACACTACAAGGAACCTTTTGTGCTTTGGATGTTGAAGGTCCTTCGTTGACAAACGCACCTCAAGCTCAAGAGTGTAGTCTAATTAAAAACCCTCATAAGAGATTTGAAGATGTTCACAACTAAACAGTTGAGGTGAACATTGATGGTATCATACTGGTTTCGAACGACATGAGGTTTTCATTTTTGGCGAACTATCTCTTTAAGGTGACACACTGAAGAAGAAGAAATTCATGTTTCATTCATTTTGGGAGATCCCCCAACACTTCTTAGTACAGTTCATCCGTTCTAGATAACACGTTGACCACTCTGCGTAATTGTCACGTACACAGCGGGTTTCCATTCATTTGTACCCATCCTCTTGCAATGTGCAGTGTTAATTATTAAGGGATTTTCATACAGTCAGTGCGTCTGGTTCCCTAAACCCTCCCTCCACCTACCGTCACACATATTCCACTCTAATCCATAGGGACTATTCATTTTTCCCTCCCTCCCTCTCTCTCTCAGTTCAGCTCATGTCTGTCTTAAGATACAGAAGCGTACGAGTGTTACTTGATCCTGAATCTACTTTGACATCCACAGTGGCAAGAGTGCATGGCGTGCATATTAAATCCTGCCTGTGCACACCGTCTACACAGAAAGTGTATATAGAGTACAAACTGACCCATTCGTGCACCTTTCAGACACTTATAGTTTAACTCACAGAGAGCAGGTTTTGCATCCTGCTGTGACAGCATGACGGTCTGTCACGTCACACAACACAGACGAGGCTGGTCATGTGGTTAAAAATGCAACCACTGTAGCCTGTCTGTAAGGATGCGGCATGTTTAATATATAAAGAGTCAAGCAACAGAACAGAAGAAAGCTGCTGGTTGAAGGTCTTGCTATTGTTTGCAGTTTATTTTACATGTGGGCTTAATTGCATATGCGTGCAAAAGAGGGGTATATACTTGTACAAGGGCTTTCATGCACCTTTTTTTTAAATGTATATTATTTTTTGTTTTTTTGGAGGAGGTGTGAGCAGTCCTGGTTCACATGCAAGGCAAAAACATAATCAAAGAAAAAAAATAGTTTATAACTTACAGCTTCTTTTTTTTTACATGTTCGTCTAGTTTTTGTTCAAAGGAGCCTGAATTAAAATCCTGACCTGATAATAATAATAATAATAATAATCTGTTCAGATCATGTCACTCAAAACTCCTGTGGAACGCAAAGATTCATTATCAAAATGTCAAACCTGATGGCTTTCAAGTTCACCTGTAATTTTGCTTTATTACAGAAATAATAATTTCTTGTGAAATACCAATAATAATAGTAATAATTATTATTATTATTTTAATTTTTTTTTACGTTTGTCTAGTTTTTGTTCAAGGGAGCCTGGGTTAAAATCCTGACCTGATAATAATAATAATAATAATAATCTGTTCAGATGCAATTTTTCTTTATTAGTAATAGTAATTATTAAATTAAATAAATATGAATTATTAAAAATAAATCAAAATGTCAAACCTGATGGCTTTCAAGTTCACCTGTAATTGTGCTTTATTAAAGAAATAATAATTTCTTGTGAAATATAAATCAATTCATTAATTTATTATTAATTAAATTAAATTAAATAAAAAATTAAGGAATTTATTGATATTTCATGAGAAATTATTATTTCTTTAATAAAGCTAAATTACAGGTGAACTTGAAAGCCATCAGGTTTGACATTTTGATTATAAATCTTTGCATTTCACATTAGTTTTGAGTGAGATGAGGGTGGGTATATGATAACAAAATTTTCAATTTAAACTAGTAAAGGATCTCTAGAAGGTGTGATTTGATTGAACATGCCCAAAATGTGCATGTGAGCGGTTATTTTCTGTCCTAGCACTTTAGACAACCTTTTTTTAACCAATAATAATCATGCAACTTTTTTATCAAAAGACAAAACATTTTTTTCTGCTGATGTCTCTGAATTGTACTGCTTTAATTTTTATTATAAGGTGCAAAGGACAGTTCATCAGTCAGTAAAGCCTCAGTAGAGAGCATATCTCTCTCATACACTCACACAAAGTGAGTTTGAGCTGCAGTGTAAGAGGATTTCATTCATCCATATTCACTGTATCAGACAGACTCTCGCAGTTTCTCGGTCAGCGTGCACTGGGGGGCATAAGCTCTTGGTGTTCAGTCACTTTCTTGCTCAAATAAAGTCTATCCCACTGGGCCTGGAATAACTTAACACTTAGGGATCACACACCATTAATTGCGCTCTCAGAATGAAGACACTACGAAAAGAGTTGCTTTATCACAGGTGCAAAAAATAAAATAAACACACACTGTAATAATACTAACATCAAAACACAAAATTTGACAGAGGTATAGTAATGCCATCAGATATTAATACTATAGATACTATATATACCATTCTACTAGAAGATGACCATATTCAGTATCATATTTGTCCAAAAAAAAAAAATGTGAATATGCTGAATATTGAATATGTACTATGGTGCTACAATGGTATTCTAAGTACTATGGAGTACCATATAAAATATTATTATTTCATATAAATATAATAAAATATCTCAAAGCACCATAGTATTACCATCGGTGTACCATGCTACCATAGTAGAACCATGGAAATGCCAAACAAATGTCCAAAAAACATGGAAGAACCATGGTACAATGGTAAACCCCCAAAAAACAAATGTCCAATGGGCCATATCCAATACATTATGGTAGTACATCATGCCCCTCAGCAAAAAACCCTTGATGGAACCATGGTATCATATCCACACAAAATTGGTTGTACCATAGTACTTTTTGGCAGAATTTCACCCCAAAAATTCATTCAGGACACACTTTAAACCATCTTTATACCTTATTAATGTACTCTCAGTATCTTCCCCTTCACCGCCCCTCTCAAGAAAATACAGAATCAATAAGAACATCGATATGAGCTCAAAATGTCCATTCAATGATCTCCAATATCTCCTGAAAAAAGATCTCAGCACTGCCTTAATCATGTTTCAGACTGACCGAGGCTGCTATTGTCTGTGAAATGTCTGGTGACTAGCATATTTAGGCTATACAGAATGTTAGTTATATAAAGTGACAAACACAAAAAGAGTCTCATAAACTTCTGCTCAACAAGCCACCAAGCCAAACACTTAAAACGCGGACGAAACGCGGACGAAACAGCTCAAAGTTCAACATGTAATGACAGGATCAGGGAGGGAAGATGAAGCGCGCTTACCGTGCGTTTCACAGAGCCAGAGAGACTGATGCGGCGCGCAGCATCCCTGCCATCCTCAGTGAGAAGACTTCTACTGCGCGCTCTTCTCCGGCATGACCACCGCTCCGCTCCTCAGCTCTCCTCCAGTGCGCACAGCTGCAAGCTGACAATCATGGCTGGGCTTTTGCTCTCAGTTCGTCTGCTGTGGGGCGCGAACAGTGCCGCCTACTCTGATTGAGTTTAGAGAGCGCAGAGGCTGCGATGATCGCTCACTTTCTCCGGGCATATGGACCATGTGATGAGACTCATCCCTCCATCTGCGCGAGTCCGATCAGCGCCACCCAATGGAAAAATCACGCTATTCAATCATCACTAATGCTTTTGGGCCGCCCAATGGAAAATTAACCGGCCCAGTTCTGAGAAATTTAGCAACACAAAAAAAAAAACTCTTAAATTTTACTTTACTTATACCATTTAGATTTAACCCGCTATAGGACTAATCATTAAATCACAGCTAGAAAAAGATAAATGACTAGGTATATATTTTACATATATTTAAGAATAAAATAATTTTCCAAAATTAGTTTTCTAATTTTTCTAAAAGTAGTGAAAATGTCTTCGTGTTTAAAAAAAAAAAACATTAAAAAGCTTTATTAAAGGGATAGTTCACCCAAAAATGAAAATGTCCCCATGATTAACTCACCCTCAAGTCATCCTAGGTGTATATGACTTTCTTCTTTCAGTCGAATACAATCAGAGTTATATTAAAAAATGTCCTGGCTCTTCCTAGCTTTATTATGGCAGTGAATGGAAGCCAAAGCCCAAAAAATGCATCCATCTATTATAAAAATACTCCACACGGCTCCAGGGGGTTAATAAAGGCCTTCTGAAGCGATTCGATGCGTTTGTGTAAGAAAAATATCCATATTCCACCAGATCGCCTTCCGTATTCAACTTACGAAGAAAGTGATCGTTGTGCCAGTTACGCTTTTTTTTGTAAGTTGAATACAAAGGCGGACTGGTGGAAGCTGGATATTTTACTTTATAATGTGTTAAAGGGGTAATTAACTGGCTTTTTAATTTTTTTATACTTTTGTCTGAGGTCAACTAATGACGTTTGTGTGGTTTTTACATTCAAAAACATCATAATGAATAAGTAATAGGCTATTTTCTACCCTGGTTTTGAGCCTCTCTCATGGAACGCTTGGTTTTTATGGGCGTGCCGCACTGAAGACTTGGAAATAAACGGCCACGGCTATGATTGGATAACAGTTTTGCATATTATAATGAGCTTCGGCTCCCCCGTGAGTACACGTGAGGAAATGTTCTGAAAGCTTGTGGGAAAACGGCAACAGGAATGATTCACCCACAGGGCTCGCAAAATGTCTTTATCAAACAAACACAATGATTTATCTCTCATCCACCCACAATTAATTGGAATGTTATTTTTGATTACTTGGCCCAGCCGATCAGTGGATATAAACGCGAACCGTGCATCACTAACACACACACACGCACAAGCCTCACTGCAGAGTCAGACAAATCAGCATGATCAAAACTTCCGCGATTTTATTTTCCCTTCAAATATCAAGTCAAGAGAGTGAACAACGCACATCAAGAAAGAAATGTTATTTCACTATTTAAGATAGCCCATCGGCAGGCCAGTGATAAGTTTTGGTAGCCCGTCTGGAAAACACATAGTCTGATCACGAATCGCAGCACAATGAACCAACAACACCTCAAATAAAGGATTTATGCAAATGCATTCATAATATTGGAATCCGAATGAAGCTTATGCAGCATGTTTATTGCTTGGAAGTTCGATCCGGTTTAGCTCCACGTAGGCCTATGCTATTTATCTATAACATGCCATGCACGAGTCGGTGGGCGGGGCCACAGAATCAGGCGTTCTTCTTCTTCTGTTGAGGCGGTGTTTCACCACACTCTGATGTCACAGCTTGGCACATTCTGAGATTGAGCATTTTCTGGGCCTGGTGTCAATAAAAGCTTTTCTTTGACTAACAAGGAAGTTTTCAGCTCTGAAACTTACAGGATATTCTTATATCACAATTAACTTTTATATATCAAAGGCTGAATGAAAAGTTGATTTCCCAATGCATGACCTCTTTAAATATGGATATTTTTCTCACACAAATGCATCACTTCGCTTCAGAAGGCCTTTATTAACCCCCCACAAATTTTGGGCTCTCATTCATTGCCGTTATAAAGCTTGGATTAGCCAGGACATTTTTTAATATAACTTCTGAAAGAAGAATGTCATATACACCTAGGATGGCTTTAGGGGGAGGAAATCATGGGGTAGTTTTCATTTTTTGGGTGAACTATCCCTTTAACATTTCATCTTGTGCTACTATATTTCATTTGCAGAGCTGGGTAGATACAATTACAAATTGTAATCGGTTACTAACTACAAAATACATGACAAAAATTGTAGTTGGTAACGTAATCCATTACATTACATATTTAAGGTAATATAATCGGACTACTTTCGGATTACTTTTAGATTACTTTTGACCTAACTTGTTTATCACATTGATTTGAGTAGAGTATTCTTGTACTATATTAACAAGAATACTCTGGTCTGTGTGTGCAGTTCCACAAACCTGGAAGACCTTCTGAATGTAATGTTATTCCTCTTTACATGATTGTATATTAACATTGCATTGAATATTACATATTAATATCTCAGTGTACATAACACTGTATTTTTCATAGGACGTATTTCTCTTACAATTTACCATGCTTTTTAGGTCCTCACTTTCGTGTGTCAGTCTGCTTCAGTGTTCTGTTCGCCTGTGCTAAATGGCACCTCTGGGATTAATACAATTAAAGTGTTGTATTGTCCTGCCTCCATTGGGCTATATAACCCTTTTTTGTAATGTGCACAGTAGAGCTCAATAGTTTTAATCAAATAAAAGCTGTCACACTTTACAAAAGTGTTCATGTTTCAAACTAATTACAGAATAGTCAGTAAAAGTAAGTATGGATAAGACTAATGAGTAATGTGCTTGTTTTCTGAAGCAGCTTGTAACTACAAATTTGTATTGTGATGTATTGTATTTACATGTAATGTGAAAATGTGAATAACATTTTTTTTTTTTTTCTTACCTGTGGATTATACCAGACTTTCCTGTTTATTCAAAATAATGCACAGAATCTTTTTTTTATATATATATACACTCACCTAAAGGATTATTAGGAACACCATACTAATACTGTGTTTGACCCCCTTTCGCCTTCAGAACTGCCTTAATTCTACGTGGCATTGATTCAACAAGGTGCTGAAAGCATTCTTTAGAAATGTTGGCCCATATTGATAGGATAGCATCTTGCAGTTGATGGAGATTTGTGGGATGCACATCCAGGGCACGAAGCTCCCGTTCCACCACATCCCAAAGATGCTCTATTGGGTTGAGATCTGGTGACTGTGGGGGCCATTTTAGTACAGTGAACTCATTGTCATGTTCAAGAAACCAATTAGAAATGATTCGAGCTTTGTGACATGGTGCATTATCCTGCTGGAAGTAGCCATCAGAGGATGGGTACATGGTGGTCATAAAGGGATGGACATGGTCAGAAACAATGCTCAGGTAGGCCGTGGCATTTAAACGATGCCCAATTGGCACTAAGGGGCCTAAAGTGTGCCAAGAAAACATCCCCCACACCATTACACCACCACCACCAGCCTGCACAGTGGTAACAAGGCATGATGGATCCATGTTCTCATTCTGTTTACGCCAAATTCTGACTCTACCATCTGAATGTCTCAACAGAAATCGAGACTCATCAGACCAGGCAACATTTTTCCAGTCTTCAACTGTCCAATTTTGGTGAGCTTGTGCAAATTGTAGCCTCTTTTTCCTATTTGTAGTGGAGATGAGTGGTACCCGGTGGGGTCTTCTGCTGTTGTAGCCCATCCGCCTCAAGGTTGTGCGTGTTGTGGCTTCACAAATGCTTTGCTGCATACCTCGGTTGTAACGAGTGGTTATTTCAGTCAAAGTTGCTCTTCTATCAGCTTGAATCAGTCGGCCCATTCTCCTCTGACCTCTAGCATCAACAAGGCATTTTCGCCCACAGGACTGCCGCATACTGGATGTTTTTCCCTTTTCACACCATTCTTTGTAAACTCTAGAAATGGTTGTGCGTGAAAATCCCAGTAACTGAGCAGATTGTGAAATACTCAGACCGGCCCGTCTGGCACCAACAACCATGCCACGCTCAAAATTGCTTAAATCACCTTTCTTTCCCATTCTGACATTCAGTTTGGAGTTCAGGAGATCGTCTTGACCAGGACCACACCCCTAAATGCATTGAAGCACCTGCCATGTGATTGGTTGATTAGATAATTGCATTAATGAGAAATTGAACAGGTGTTCCTAATAATCCTTTAGGTGAGTGTATATGCCGGCAACATCCACTAAAATAGACATGGCTGTGTTTAAAGCTGGCCCATATACTGTATATAGGCAACACTTACTGTATCACAGCTGTTTTATGACTTCCCCAGAACAATCAATGAGGAGCTCACTTTCTCTGAGTGCTCTTGTGCTTGTGTGTATGTGTGGGCAGGTTTTATACTCCTCCGTCTTTGTTGGAGTCTCATTGTGGGCTTTATTTACGTCTGGCTCATAGCACAGGTCTCATCTGCTAACTGGCCTGTCAGTCTGCATTAGGCCTTGCTGTTTGAAAAGTGTACAATACAAAGCCCTGACCCTCCTTTTAGAGGAACACACATCATAGCACTTTAACTGGAGGGAGGTGATGATCAGATCAGACTCTGAGGTATAACCCAGTTTGACCTTCTTTCCATTGCTGGTGTTTTGTGTGGGTCATGTCTTTCCCACATTGTGGGGACCAGCAAAGCAAGCAAGAGGCTGTGCAGAGACAATGTTGAGGTGTTTAAAAGTAAAGCTAACAAATCATATCAGAAAAACAAACAAAACAAAACAAAATGGAAATGAACAAATAAAGATAAAAAAAAATTAAAATGATAAACAAAAAACAACTAAATAAATAAATAAAGTGCACACATCTCATTTTGCAAGTCATTGTTAATATTATTAAATAATCTTTATACATTCAAATTAAATATTTACAAATAATAATGATCTTCAAAAAGAAATAAATAAATAAAGGGCACAAATGCCTTTATAAATAAATAAATACATAAAGGGCACAAATGCCTCATCAAATTGTGCAAGTCACTGATAATATTATTAAATAATCTTTGTAGGCTACATTAAAATTAAATATTTACAAAAATACAGTTCTTTACACAAAACAAAACAAAAAACAAAACAAAAATGGAAATAAAAAAAATTATAACAAACAAACAAAAACAACTAAATAAATAAATAAAGTGCACACATCTCATTTTGCAAGTCATTGTTAATATTATTAAATAATATTTACAAAAACAACGATCTTCAAAAATAAGAAAAATAAATACATCAATAAATAAATAAATAAAGGGCACAAATGCCTCATCAAATTGTTTAAGTCATTGATAATATTATTAAATAATCTTTGTACATTAAAATTTTATATTTACAAAATAATACTGTTCTTCACACAAAACAAAAAACAAACTAAAGCAAAAACAATTCAAACAAAAAACAAATAAAAATGGAAATAAATAAATTTGATAACAAGCAAACAAAGTGCACAAATGTCTCATCATCACCATTGTTAACGTTATTAAATAATATTTGTACATTAAAATCAAATATTTACAAAACAATGATGTTCTTCAAACAAAACAAAAATGAACAAATAAAATGGAAATAAATAAGAATGATAAAAAACAAACAAATAAAGTGCACAAAAGTCATTGCTAATATTAAATAATATTTGTACATTCAAATGAAACATTTAGAAAATAATAATGTTCTTCAAACAAAACAAAGAGAAGCAAAAACAAGTGAACAAATAAAAATGATAACAAATAAAGTGTCTCATAAAATTATTAATATGATCAAATTACCTTTGTAAATAAAAAAATAAATATTTACCAAAGAATAGTGTTCTTCAAAAAACAGCATCTTCTGTTCTCTCATCCAAAAATATCACAAAACTATTTTTAGAAGTTTGTGTTTGAGCATGTATGTGTGTGTGTGTAGCAGGGAGGAGGGAAGCTTTTAAGAGAGGAAGCAGAGGCTACAGTGATGTAATGAGAAGTGAAGTGTTCCATGGCAATACAGGCTCAACCTGTAAAAGATTCATCACTCTCTGCTTCATGTTCAGAGAGGAAGGAGCCGAGCAGCGTGGGGGAGGAACCGCTTTTAAGGGGCCTCTCTATAATGGATCAGCACAGACAGAGCCACAGCTGTCATGGGTGGAAGATAAGGGTTAGC
The DNA here is from genome assembly GCA_039654625.1 of Rhinogobio ventralis. Lineage (NCBI taxonomy): Eukaryota > Metazoa > Chordata > Actinopteri > Cypriniformes > Gobionidae > Rhinogobio > Rhinogobio ventralis. The sequence continues at coordinate 25,131,175 of CM077203.1, read as the reverse complement.
ACAGAACAAGTCATTTTATTTACATTAACTTCATCATCAATAACTTTAGGTACTGTATGCACATGTGTGTGATATTTACAGTGGTTTGGCAAAGTACATGTTTAATATATACATTTGGATCTGAATATGTAGAGCAGGGGAAACGGGGGTGTGGAAGGGGAATAGCTTTAGGCAGATGGACTCAATACAGCAAATGAAGTGTCTCTCTGAACAGACTGAGCAGTAGTTATGATTTGATAAAAACTTAATGAAAAAATGATCAATACATTGCCCTATAGACTTCGATTGTAAATGCATATCTGCAACAGAAACTTCGACCAGTCAAAGCAGCAAAGAATGAATCCTGCATTACAATCAGCACTGATGCATTCCCTCATTTGTTTGTCCATCAACTGCCTGCTGTCTGGCTCATTTTCATACTTAAATGTGAGGAAAAAAATTAAAAACAGTGAGGAAATCATTATGCTGACAAAGTAATTAACAAAGAAAAAATGATTGTGTTGCTAATTCTAATGTGAACAATTAAGGGATACATGACACCAACAGATTTAATTAGAAAAAAAATATATAACAGGGTGTAGTTTTGAGACGCGACCGGCAGATGGCGCCTTGGATTTGGTAATAGACTTCAAAGAGGCGAGCATCATAGAGTGCAGACTTTAAGCAGTTATCAATGCAAAAAAAACATACACGTCTAAACTGGTTTTCTGGCCTCCGCTGGTTTCAGCTGGGACCAGATGGTTAATCTCTGGTGCTCTTCGGTCACTTTTGTCCGTTTTGATTTTTTTTTCATGGGAATGGTATGACACTATGACTTTTGTGGCACTTGCTATGTAAACACACACACACACACATGTTGGGTTTTCATGTTTTAATGATTTTGATTTACTGTACAAACTGTATATTCTCTCCCCTTACATTAACCCTACCCCTAAACCTATCACACATTACATTTTCAAAAAACATCGTTTAGTCTGATTTATAAGCTGTTGATGTCCATTTTGTCCCCATAATGTAAGGTTTACCAAGACCACACACACTTGTTTTACTATATTAGTGAAGACACTGCATAGACTTGGTAATGTTATTTTCTAAGGCCCAACCCAACCCCTACCTCTAAACCTATAACATGTCCAAAACACTAGATTTAAATAAAAACATGTTTTGGATTGGGCGACCAGTAAAATGCCCTCACTAGTTGGTTATAATAATATTATAAAACTATAGCCAAACCTGCACACACACACACACACACACACATTGTGGACATGATTCAAAAAGGTTAAATGGTCCTTAAATATATTAATGAATTCTTTCTGAATTAATTGTAAAGTGGGAACAAATGAATCATAGTTATTGCACAGGCCTAAATATTAGGCCTACTTAGTACCACAAATTCCCTCTAAACATACATTTTAAATAAAACATATTATTGAGCAAAAATATACTTTTGACCGGGAGGAGTAGCTATGGGTGTGACCCCTAAATGAGGAGTTAAACCAGCTAAGACCATCTTTGGCTGGTTTATGTTCTTTCTTTCTATTTTTAGCAAGGACGTGGTCTCTATGGTTTTTAAGGGTTAGCTTGTTTTGGTCTTAGGTGGTCTCCCAACCTGGTTGTGTAGGCTGATTTGGGAGGGGTTTTGGCCACTTTTGAGCTGATCAGGCTGGAATATCAACTGGGCAACCAGTTAATCAGCTGAGTCTTCTGAAACCAGATTAAACCAGACAACCAGCACTTGTTTGGTTTAAGTTTTTTGCTATGGTTCCTATTAAATTGTTTTAGGGTTCGAAACAACATCACAACCACCGTGGTTTATTCACTCAGCCTCTCTCTCTCTCTCTCTGTGTGTGTGTGTGTGTGTGTGATAGCGAGAACAAGCCATTGTGGTTTACATACACCCCCCTCTGCCTGCTACCCCCGCCCCTCTTACCCCGTCTACCCCTTGTTCTTCTTCTCCTTCTGCCTCTTTCTTCACACCCGAGTCTCACACACTCCTCGCGCGACGCACTGCCCGTGCTCAGCTTTCACACTTCCACGCGCGCCGCAGGAAACAATGGGAACGGAGCCGCTTTGTGTCGGACAGAGACTGACGCGCTCCTCTGTGTTTGTTTAGGACTTTCTGCTGATAGACTCATAGCTATATTCAGGATCCCATTATCTCGCTTTAACTACACAATGGGCTGCTGCAGCGGACGGTGCACCCTTATATTTCTGTGCACGTTTCAGTTGGTAAGTTTGTTTTTCTAAAAATGTGCATTTCACACCGATAATTAGGCTATGAGTGTTCACCAGCTGTTTAGTTTATAACACGACTGCCCTTTGCTTTGTTGTTGTTGTTGTAATGCTGCTGTTGCATTGGACACACAATGAGTACATTATTTGAACATTGTGTGTGCTTGCCTTGAACTCTTGTCTTGATCTAAGATTGAACATGTGTTTGAGTAGTTGGACCCTCCAAAAAAATAACCCAGAGTTGTAAAAGACACTTTTCTGACCAGTTGAGTGCTTCTGCTCTTGCACTAAATGCAGCTTCAGTCATCCCAATTGAACTTTTCTCATTCTGTCATACACCTTTTTGAGCACGGGGACAACACAGGATACAGGACTGCAAAAGTTCATATACCAATGAATTGTTTTGGATTAATCTGCTAAAACAGGGTTTCTTTTTTGGGTCATTCAATGAGTCAACGCTGTCAAATGTCTAAATTATAGAATAATAATCATTATAGTAAACCACAAAATTATATTTACACATTTTAAAATATTTTTAAATAATTAAATTAAATGCAAAAGCAATTTTGTTTTTCTGCCGTTGTTTGTTAAAATATAAAAAAATTCCATACCATTTCTTTACAATTTGGGTTTCCAATTCTATTTTTATTAGAAAAAAATTCAAAAACAAATTTCTTCCCACTCCAACATATACAAAAGCTTAACAAAAACAGAAAATAGAATTAAAAATGAATCAATAAATAATATAAAATAGAAATAAAATAGATAAAAATAGATAACATATTAAATTATTTATATTTATACATACATATAAATATACATGTATACATACACACACACACACACACACGTATATATATATATATTATACATACATACATTAACACAACAATTGAACAAATAAAATAACAATAATGATAATAGTAAAAGTTAACAAATTCTATAAAATTACAAGGGGAAAAAAAGGAACAAAAGAATTTATGACATCAGGGATTTACTCGGTGCTGACGGAGATGACATCGTAGCTTGTGACACCAAAATATATATAACATTACTTAAAAACAGAAAAAGGGGGGAGAAAAACTGAAAAAAACACAAGAAAACACGCAACGTGACAGTCACCATGAAGTGAAAATTTGTAAATATTTTTTATTATAAAATATTCTATTAATATTGATTTATTTATATTCTAAATGCATTTTATAGATCTTACTGTAAACAATTTATCCATGTATGTTTCCTTTTTTTTTTTTACCTCATAATTTTAAATCAAATATCATAACTCAATCTTCCAGTGAAATGACGGACGTCTTTCTGGTGATGTATGCAGGACTTCTCCAATCATTTTAGTCCGCTTAGACCCCGCCCCTCCACAAAGCATGAATTAAGATCTGCCTCCATCCAATCAACAACTGATGCATAAAACCAATTCCCGCCCCCTGTCGATAATCTGTTTTACTCTGTGATATGAAAGAAAAGATCTGTCACTACCACAGTTTCAGAGAATTAATTCCTACAAAACTTGCGGAGCTTTTGTGGCCTTGTTGAACTCACAACAGGTGAAAAATAGACCTTCAGGATGAACTTTCCATAAATATCTGACTGTGTTGACACAGAGGGTATTGTTTGCATGCTTTTGAACAATAGTTTAGTATGTGAAAGTTCATGCCTGAGCTCTACAGACCCCACGGTACGCACCTCGGCACTAAATTGATCTGTTTACACTCTAGATAAAGTTGGCAGGAGCTTTCAGTGGTTAGTCATTAGTTAGATCTACCCATGTTCCTGTCAAAGAGAGAGATGTTCGTCTCTCCTCAAGAAGCTATTATACTGTAATTGTCGCTTAATCTTTATTGCAGCCCGCTCTGGTTCATCGGATACTCCATCCTAGCTTAAGTGTTCACAGAAGTTGTATGTCAGTGAAATGTTATATTGACTTCAAAGTCAGCCATCATCGTTCTGCTGTGAGTGGCTGGTGTCCTAATTTCCATACGGAAAGTCTTGCAGCTGCTTTTTTGCATTGTTTCAGTCAACCTCCCCCATCCGCAATCCCAGTCTCAACAACTGAACGGATCCCACGACAAAGTAAACAGGCGTTGTTGAATGCCTACACCGGTAAACGGCTGCAGGAGATTGCACGTTATTCAAATGTGACTGCCGTTGACGCTGTGAAGTAGACACTTCTTGTTTTCTACATTACCTGTGGCTTGTGTAACGCTCAGTTGAGGTGCTGTCCATTCTTCCCACAGTCCTCTCTGACAGGAGCATTAAAAAGCCGTTGACACCTGCCCCCTAAAGACAGATGTGTAATACACCTTGGCCCACATGCATGTTTGCACGTCACACACACTAGGCCACTGTCAGACCTTCTGCCCTCCCTGAGCTCAGCGTTCGTCTTCTTTTCATTTTAGGCACCTCGAGGGGGGAAACATTCCTAGGCTTTGATGTAGTTCTGCTTTCTGTCTTCCTATGAGATCTTATTATCTTGATGTCACAGAGTTTACCGAACGAGTCGGCAGTTACTACTGTTCCCACTCGTACGGTTCTCAGTGGAAGGATGTCAAAACTCTGTAAGACTAACTGGGAATATGAGCCATTCACTAATTCAAAAAACTATTTTTTATAGAAAAATTTAAATATTCTACTCTTATTAAATGTACCATTGTTTTTCTATAGTATCACACTGAACTGACCGACAGCTTCAGCGATTATAAAAGGAGCGCTCTTTACTTGTTTTCTGTGTAATTCAGTCACAATTCAAAGAAGTTTTTGTTTTTCATGAGACTGTGACTTCCTATTTTTTCTCTATATTAGGAAAGGGGAGTGGAAATGGCTAATAAAGTCAATAAGTGCTCCTCTGCCGCCATCTACTGGTCATAGTGGTAATTTCATGTATTTTTCAAATAAAAGTGCTTATTTGGCAAAACACCTTTAAACTTTTAGTTTTACAAATCATCACATTAAAAATAAATAACATTAAAAATTGATAATATTTAGAGCTTTTAAATGCTGGAAATAGTGTGAAGCACTTGAAAGCCCTTGAAAAGTGCTTGCATTTCACTCTCAAATTCACTTTTTCATATGTAACAGAAATGGCAGCTCTTATCAGTTAGGCACCAGTGCAACCTCTAACAAAATTTAGTGACACCAGCAAGAAAAAAGGTTGCAGTCTGGAGCCCTGAATACTGTATCGGTTTTTGGGCGATATTAGAGCTTTTTGAATTAATCAGTAACGTTCAATATTGGTACAATTAGTTTATGCTCATTTTTAGATTTAGATAATGGCAATATAACATTTTTACTTTAAAGTTAGCCTTAACACTAATAATTTAATAGCACTCTTAAATGTCATCTTTATCAAATCTTAAAATAAATATTCATGCTGTACATTTATAATTTGAGATGCCTGAACTCACTTGTAGCATTTAAAATGATAAATTTTTTGTGTTTTATTTTTTATTTAATTAGACAAAATAATATATGTAATATTAAAGTTATCAGAACTTTAAAGTGTGTTGTAAATGCATGATATTGATCTTATTGTGACTTATATGATTCATCCATGTAATTTTTTTTTTTGACCTCAATGTTAATATTAATTAAAATCTGATCTTCTGGTGAAACAACAAACTTCTCTCTGGTGACGTATGCTGGACTTCTCCAATCGTTTTGTTTGCTTTAACCCCGTCCCTTCACAATAGACTGGAATCTCAGTCATTTTTGAGTGCAACGTTCACGTCTCAAAATCCAATCAACTTTTTCGGTAATCCGTTGCGACTCGGATGCATGTCACAATACGGAAGAAAAGATGTGTTGCTACCTCTGTTTCTTTTCTTGTTCCATCTTTTAATATCAATGCATCCCTAACCAGAATATCTTGTTGGGAGTGAGTCCAATAAGCAAACTACCCAGAAAACCTTTGCAACCACATAACAATGCCATAGCATCACGGCTGCAAGGTTGGCATGTACAAGTTTAGATAAGAACTTTGAATGGCTCCTCATTGCTTAATTCCACACAATTCCTCAGAAATCATTCCATATTGATGTGATGTTGTTCATGAGGGGTGTACACACCTGTTTGTGTGCAGGATAAGGGAAGGAGAGGAACAGACACACAGGAGCATGGGAAACGCAGGTTGACAAACAGACACACACACACAGAAACGTTTCTTAACTTTACCCTTTGTTGCTCTTGAGGAACATCTGGTTTGGTTCCTCCTCCATATCTCTGTTCTAGCAGTAATAGATGGGGAGTTTGTTTAAAAGCACAAGAAACCGTCAGCAGCAGGTTTAAAGACTCCCTGGTGCTGAGTTAAATGTGCTTTTTAGTTACAGGCATTCTCCGACCTGACTTAGTAATCACTATGTTGGGAGTGAATTGGACAGTTATCGTGTTCATTGTAATTCTGAGATGAACCATCTCTCATTACCACTTCTCTCACATGGTTGGGCTGTGCAGGGATTTGTGGTTAACCTGGAAGGAATTTAGTCTGTATCCAGGCAAAGCTTAATAATAAGGTTTTCTTGATTTGAAAAATCTTTTTTTTTGTTAACGAGCAGCTTGAATTTTTTAGATTTTTTTAAAAGGAATAATTCACCTAAGAATGAAACTCTTGTTTCAAACCAGTATGACTTTTCTTCTGTGTAACACAAAGGAAGAAATGTATCATAATGGTCTACTTTTATGGTGCTTTTTGGTCCCTATGCTTTTTTTTTTTTTTTACACAGAAGAAAGTCGTGTGGACTTGAGAATGAATTTCATTTTTGTGTGAACTAATCCTTTAAGTATGTCGGAGGTGGAGATTATGTCTGAAATTGCACGCACATACACGAAACACTACCGTGTGCAATAGATTTCCTCTACAGTATCTCTTTCTTTAAGAGACGAAACAAACTAGGACAGAAATCGAGAGACGCTTTGAAGTGAGCCAGAAAAGGAGGGCTAATCAGTCAATGGAAGAGAGCTGTACTTGCCGTGTCGTACACACTGCTGACTAGAGGGGAAAATACACACTTAATGGTGAATAGAGAAAGTGACTGATGGACTGTGGGTAATATATGGCAGTGGCTTTGACCTCTTAATGGCAGAGCAGAGAGGCTAGTGGAGAGATACGGTAATGAGGTCAGGAGGAGTCACTTCTCTGACTTCTGACCCGTGAACACACGCATGTCAAATCGAGGCCTGAATGTTGAATGGATGCCAGACCTCTGTGGTATCATCCACATGCACATTTTTCCTATCCTTACATTCAGATTAATGTACTGTTCTGCATTGATAGCATTATAATCTGCATTTTTCCAAAAATTGAAGTCTATGTGGCAAGGCATTCCAGCGAGTTTTTAAACCAGATATATATATAATTTTTTTGTTGCTAAACACTTATATTCTTCTAAATAATCCTTAGCTGTTGATTTGCCATTCTTTTCTGCTTTTCTTCTTGCATGCGCGTTGTTACTTTTGACTATGTTTCCCCTTGTTCTCATTTCTCACACTTTTTATAGTCATTCTGTGTGTAAAAGTGATTTTACAATGTCCAAGGTTTCTGGGTTTAATTTCAAACCCATTTTAGGTTTATTTTAATCCAGATATGTAGTACTTTTACACCAAAATTTAGGTTAAAAAACAACCCATCATGCTGGGTCAAACATTGAACCCAACTCGCTGGGTTGCCAAATAACCCAAATTGGGTTAGAGTTTAGAGTGTACTGTACATGACATCTGATTACTGTATGCATTTTCATCGTAATTATTTTTAGGTGGATTTTTCTTCCTGATATACTTGCATGTATTATACAAAAGTTACAGGGTTTAACGGCTTTATGAGGTCATAATAAGAGTTGAACATTTTTATATAACTTTGCACAGATCAGCACGAATAATGTTTAAGTCTTGTGGCTAGAGATAGAAATCATTTTCGATTCTGGATCCTTAACTGTTCCACTTCTAAGGAATTAATATTTGGAAAAAGGAAAGTAGTTCCATTGTCAAATTATGAGAATTTCCATAATGAATTCCTGCAAAAGGTGTATTTTTCTTAGAGGAGGTAGGAGCTCCCAGTTAGCTGTAAGCTGAATGTGTTTGATTCTCTAAAACTAACGTCTCATAAAGAACTGGCAGCAATGAAAGCCAACTGTGGTGTTGCCTCATGTCATCTGCGTCTGGGCTGAAAAGTTGCACCTGAACACCACAAAGACTATATAGGCAACGGACAAATAACCCATACGTTCTGTGACAGCGTGAGTGGAAATAACTCTCCATGCCAGCAGGTGGTGGTAGCCGGTATTCATAATTCAAAATGGGAAACTAAAAGAGCAGCTCTTGCTTACCATCTTTCCCTTTCAACTTCGTTGTTTGCTTGCTTTCATCACTTGTTTTTCTTCTCATGCACTGGTTCGCTAAAGCTGGGGCCACACTAAAAGATTTTTAAAATCTTATAAGATTTTATAAGACCACAAACATGACGGTAAGAACCGTTTTGTTCCTCTAGTGTGTGGAGTGCCGCGATGTGACCAGGAAAGCATACCACACACTAACAGATTCCATTCACAAACAACAGAGCCTGTGAACATGGGAAATCTCTTTTATTTAGAATTGCGGGACTTTATTCCGGCATATTACGCGCTGCACTGGAAATCTCGCAAAATCTCTCGTATCAGACGTGACTTTAAAGTAAACAAACATTAAAAGACGACCGGCAAGAAGAAATGGTGCTTATAGTGTATGGACTGCTTCTTACAGAAAATTTGCGGGGGAAAAGGAAAATGTTTACAGTAGATGAAGTCATGGAGATGGTGTGAACATGGACTTTACATGTTACAGCGCGAGCTGGAGGTGAGTCTTCCATCAGCTCGCTTTCTGATTAGGTATTGTTTCGTTTCACGTGATGATCTCCAGAGCGTGCATGCATTTGTCCTCAGGGTTCCCCCAACACAACAGGATTTCTGATAGTAAATATTCAACATGTTGAATATTTACGATTTGAGATCAGGGCGGCTCCGACGTTTTTCCAAGTAGATTCTGTCATTCTTAACACACTTCACACCACAGGAAAATCTGATAAGATAATCTGTAGAACCATCAAGATAATCGGGACTTTACCTAGGATTGTTGGAAGTGGAGAAATTGGTCCAAAATCCCCCCGATTATCTTGTAGTGTGTCATCCAGTCAGAGTGATCTCTCTCAGCGATTTTCTGGCAGCTGATCAAAGGCTATGTCCTCAGAAATGCTGTCCTCATCAGGAGCATCAGGAGCAATGCATTTTTAAAATACCTACAACTCAAATCATCTGTTCTGGCAAAAATAAACATCAGAGCCACAAATTTAGAACTTCCACTGGCAATATCAGACTTGGTTAACATTTCCTCTCCAAAGAAACTTCTCTCTAAATATACAAAATCATTTCAAATCAACTTCAGACCATATACTTACCAACAATAAAATGGGAAAATGATCTCTCAATAACTCCTGATGCCAACTTCTGGACCCAAATCTGTAAAAACATCTATCTCATGTCCAAAAATGCTAATCTTCAATTAATACAATACAAAACACTTCACAGAACACATTACACGGGCAATAGATTAGCTAAAATGGGTTTCACATCAGAAGTTTGCACACATTGCAGTCAGAAATCTACAGATACATCCATGCAACCTGGCACTGCACTCCAATCAAACACTTTTGGGAAGAGGTCACACAGTCACTATCCACTATAGTGGGCTGCCGCATCCCACTCTTTGCTTGCTGGGGGACCTCACAATAATTACTGATAAAACTATAAACTTTAAAATTCTCCTCATAGCTCTAACAATCGGCAAGAAAAAAAAATGCTGTCCTTAGAGGAGGCATTCCAAGGTAGGAAGGCATCAAGGCACGTCCGAATCCAATGTTAGCTTTACTTCCTGCCTCCTGAGATACCTTCATCTGATCGATTTTATCTGTCTCCGATATCCCACAATCCTGTACTTTCCATTCTATGACAGTTGAGCTAAAAAATAAGGATGGTGTCTGAAAGTTGCGGTTGGTGGTCAGTGTAAATGTTTTCCACTTCTGATGTCATTTCTAGCAAGAAATTACTATTGTAGTAATTAAATATTTGCTTAGTTATCACTAAAGCTTGCTCTATTTTACTGTAGACCGTTACGCTGCCTCAGAAGTCTCTGAAATCAGTTTTGTGAGGTACGTTCGTGCGCAAACACAAAGTCATTGCCTGATAAAGCAACAAGGCAACAAGTCAGCTGCCTATGTTTTTGGAAGCAGCCAAAGTCTCATTCAAAGAAAGTCTGTTTACCATATTTGCAACGCCTCTGGGCAGCTAATTTCGGGCAAGTCCTATATCTGCTTGAGTGGGGGAATCCTGAAATCTTAAAAACTGCTTGTTGAACACAAATGTCACATTTTTCAGGCTAGCCAATGCACATGTACAGAAGCTTCTTAAGACAGCTGCAGTGATGCAATGACTTTACCAATTGCAATTGGCTCTTTTATTTAGAATTGCGGGACTTGCGGGGCATATTGTGTGTTGCACTTTATCCAATTCATGAGTAATATGAGTGCATCGTCTTTGTATATCTAGTCTTTTCCACTGATTCATCATGCTCAATCGACCAAAAAGCCGGCGATGGGGGTCCAACTAGTGACATGCGGCAAACCCCACAACCCGACGTTGGCTAACTGATGGCTTGGTGTGTTACAACCTTGAGTCATTTGTTTGGGAATTGCGCTGGTTTGTGCCACCTGTGTTGTGCTCTAGATTCAGTAGCGGTGTTGCGGCTTTCCATTGAAAGAAGTGCAGGAAACTCTTTCAAAGTATGTTAGTATGGCGTTTCGTCTATATCAGTTGAAAAATGCATGTGCAAGAATCGTTAACAGAAGCGAACACCATTCAGTCCTGGTATTTTTACAAAATGGAAAAATGTCTTAGTTCTCAACCTTGCTTGTGGTTATACTGTAGAAAAAATGTGATTTTTAACATTTCTCTTAGACTTTTTGCAAATGCATTTTGCTTTGTTTTACAAAGTGATGAATGAGATTCAATGGCAATCGACAGCATGTCACCGATTCTGTGACGAGCTTAACTTGTATTGAACTCGTATTGAAACGTTCCTGTAATGTACACACATGCATAATAAAGGTCCAGTCAGCATGCCCACCAGGCCCCCCTTTCCTCTTGGTCTATCTATAAGAAGTAAAGTTGACATGTCATGTGTGTTTTTACTCTTAACCCCCTACGGAGAGCCAGATTATCTAAACAAACAGCGCTCCCTTTGGAAACGAGGAGCCGCAGAAACGTGGACCAGCTGACTCCACAAAGTCAAAGACTCTCGCGGGAGGGCAGCAAAAATGTGAGGACGGGGTAATTTGTGGTTTAATTTGCTCAGGAGGTGTCATTACAGGGCTACAGGGGTTCATTGGTTATGTTGATGGAACCTTTTGCCCTCCTGTAAAGGTTAATTTGCCCCTGTTGGCTATTTCATGACAGCTAGGGGAGTTCAAAACGCCCGGTGGTTTTACGAGACCTGACGGCAGCCTCTATCTCCCAGACAAATGAGCGCAGAGATGTGCGGCTCTGTTTATTAGCTGATTTGCATATGATTCAGCCCAACACCCAATGTGCATCTCCCAGCCAGACAAGCAGATGAATATTTTTAAAACAAAGGGTGCCACCCTCTCCTTTCTCTCTCACTCAGACACAATCTATGTACTCTGAATTACCAACTTTCATTAATGGACCCAAGCTGTAATTAAGTGTAATTAGTGGGATGAATCAGAATAAGACAGCAGAAAAAACACACACACACACACACGCTTCTAACGCTTCTGTGTAACTCAGGAATGCCTGATACGGGTTCTGGCTGGCATTCTGACGTAGAACCTGGAAGCACAGCTTTAACGGTACATCAGATGAGTTATGCAACTAAAAACTTTTGCTAAAATTTTATTTTGGAAAATGGGGGGGGAATTCCATCCTTATGCTGGGTTCAGACTACACAATATTTCAATCAGGACCACTTCGTCAAGTATATAGTTAATTACAATAATAGCATACAGTTATGGTTGGTATGGTTCTGTTCTGGGCAAAAACTCCCCACGCCTGTCCATGCATCCATGCCTGGACAGAGTGGGGAGAGCAGCAAGTCAACCCCCCTGGGGTACAGAATGGAACCAGTATAAGCATACGTAATTACAATTCACAATTATATAAGTGGGGACGAACAAAATACATAAAAAATAAAAAAATAAAATAAAAAATGCTTGCCATGTAAAGACCTGTACGGAAAGAAACAAAGGCAGATTAAATACAGGTTAAGGTGGAGTTGGGGTTGGAGGAGGGAGTTTGGATTGCGAGCAGCGATGCAATAGAAGAGATGCTGAAGAATGGGAATTTAAATAGCCGTGGTGACAGGTGTCGAAACTGGATTGGTACACGTCAGAAACAGCTGGCTATCAGATGATGCGAGCTTGACTGATGTGGCCTGCCTGAACTGACACAATGCTTGATGCTAAATTCTTGTCGTGGACATGAAACATGTCAGACTACACGTTGCTTCCCAACCAATCATTGCTTGTCGTCTTTAACAACTCACATGATGTCATCAAGATGTTGCGGAACTAGCAACTGACTTCCAGAAACAAGCGTAAACAAACAATGGCTACCAAAGCTGCATGTTCCCATAATGCTACTTACTGGGTTGCTGAAGCGCCTCTGCCAACGTTCACTAACTTTTTTATCTCTTTTTCACTTGGTCGTGTGTTGTAGTCCCTCGAGGAAACATCATAAAGGCAGGGTATTGTTGCCATAGCTCCACGAACATTTCCTCCATTGCTTAATTCCTCATAGCAGCACCAATACCATCATCTCTCTTTCGTTTCATGTTTGAAAGTTGTGTATGGAAGAGCTTCTGTGCTCGCCACAAGTGATGGAATCTGTCGTGGAGGGCCGATAGAAAATTAAACATGCTAGTCTTTCTGTCGGGCCATCATGAAGCATCACAGACAGTTGGTTGTCATCCACTATGACACTATACGAGATGAAACGACCGATTATTGCGTCCTGACAGCCATTGTTGTTTACGAATCATCGCAACAGCCAACATCAGATGGATCGTGGCAAAAACCTGTATTTGTGTTTTTACACACATTTGTTGCGCAATATGGATCCTTGGATCCAATATACTGTTACATGTGCATTTTCTTTATCTATTAACGTTCACTAAAGATATAATTAGGGCTGCAACTAACGATTATTTTGATAATCGATTAGTTGGCCGATTATTTTTTTCTTTTCTTCGATTAATCGGATAGAGGCCTCTTTTTTTTACTGACAAAACGCACTATTCCACATCCTGTCCAATGATGTCCTTCAAACAAACGTGTCAGCTGAGTGCTATGAAAACATGCATAGTGAATATATCTACCCTTACAAAAATTAACCATGGTTTTACATTGACTAAATCAAACAAAAATGTATTAATAAATAACAGGGCTATTGTAGTTATTCAATGTAACCACAAATTAACCATAGTTTTGCTTCAAATCCATAGTTTAACTATATGGTATTTGTGTGGTTATACAAATGGTAATCAATACGGCAAAAACATGGTTAGAACCATGGTTAATTTCCATAAGTGTATATCTGTGCTATAGCCTACATTTATGTGCAAAAAAAGTTACTAAGCAAAAGGAGTTTAATTCCCTACATTAAAATATATTAAAGAAGATATTAAAGAAAAACATTCAGTGTTACCAGATAAGAGGAATGTTCTGCAGGAACACACACACACAGACAGTAGGCTACCTGTTACTGTCATTTCTTTATCCTGTAAATAAACTATAAGAAACGTCAGCGTTCAATTGCATGCTGTTATCCCTTTACAGTTACTACTCTTATAAAATACTTGAATTACATGTTGACTTTTAAACCTAAATTTAGCGTCCAACAGCAGATATTTCAGCTAAATGAATGTTTTTGCGCTGAATATTGATTGTCTCCCTCTCGACCATAGACTCGACTGCGTTCTGTCTGTTTGACGCGCATGCGCGCGCCCGTCGCACCGGCGCTCGTTCAATGAATTTTGAAGTATAACACAGACTGTAAGGACGCGCTTTCATGCAAAATGGAAATACTCGCGTGAATTAGTAGCATTTACAGATGAGGATATAACTACTGTTCTCTATATAGATCAGTGGACATAACCTGTAAAATGAACGTTTTGCGCTGAGGATGCACACGCGAATACATTCGCTTGAAGCTTAAAATAAACAATTCTCATGTTTTGGGCGCTTGGATCACGTACCTTTCCTGCATCAGCTCACTCTGTTTCCACTCCACTATTTCTAGATGCACATTTTGTCCATAAAAATGCATTATTCAGTGCTATAATTTGGCGCGGCTGGTGGCAGCTTTGCGTACAGAGAGCAGACCCGACTAATCGATTGAGAATCGTTATCGATGATTTTCATTATCGATTTTATCGACTAGTTGTTGCAGCCCTAGATTTAATCAACTGTGTTCACTAGGGTATTCACCAAGTTGGGCATTTTGGCATAATTTTGTGTGTATTTGACCATTAAAGTGCAATAAGCCTCGAAAAAAAATTTAATTTGGTATTGGCGAGTCGCAAGCTGTTTGAGTGGCTGCTTTATATGCGCGCGCTTTGGATATGTGCGCACAGGAAACTGTCTGTCAGAGTGCTCGCAAGTACAGAAAGGTTTAAAATGCCTTGAATGTTTAAATTGGCAAGACTTAAAAAGACATGCAAAGAATAAACTTTAGTGACGATGCAACACTGGCCAGAATGGGCAAGTGACAATTCCCTCAACTGTCCGAAACGTGAGCGAAAGTCTTGAATTGCAGCGTGATGCTCGCTTGTAGTGAAGACGTTACGTGGTCCCACTGAATCACTCATGGTGTTTGTGAAATTATGTCTCACAGAAACTTTTCACATTACTGATGTGATTTGATAATCTGTGTAGATTAATTTACTCATTCAACCTACATGCTATAGTGAATGAATGTTGGTGCGAAACCCGCGGGAATGAGTTAAATGATGTGCAATAGCTGCACTCCGGCACGAAATTCAGCCTGAATATATGAAATGTATCTAGAATTCCCTGCAAGTCGCTTTGATAATATCTCTGTCAAAATGAATAAATGTAAATGAAGAGCAAATGGAAATGGAAGAGCTAGATATGTTTTGCTCATATCCCAGAAATTGTCAAGATGCTAAAATGGATATGAATTTTCATATCTGTGCTTACTCAAGCACACAGTCAACACTGTCACTGCATATGAATCACTGCTTTATCAACACCCCACCAGCAAGCAAACAACTGACTGATCTCTTCGACCTCTGACCTCCATCTACATTTACTGACATCCTGATCTCCCATTGTGAGCATCAGTGTTGAGTTACAGATGAATGTTTTGTGTAGCACCTTAAACTGGAGAACAATCTCTCTCTCTCTCTCTCTCTCTCTCTCTCTCTCGCTCTCTCTCTTCTCTCTCTCTCTCTCTCTCTCTCTCTCTCTCTCTCTCTCTCTCTCTCTCTCTCTCTCTCTCTCTCTCTCTCTCTCTCTCTCTCTCTCTCTCTCTCTCTCTCTCTCTCTCTCTCTCTCTCTCTCCTGATGTCCCATCAGACTGTGGCAAACTGATTGTTTCAGGTCTCTGTCTGTGAAGATTAGCCAGTTGACAAACAAGAAGAGTGTCATCTCAGAGAACATTGAAATTGATTGTAACAGCAACGAACAGGCTAAAATGGAAGTGCGAGTGAATCTTATGGCGTGTTCACACCTAGGATAAAATGTAAGTGAAATTAAGTACAAACAGAAAGTCGTGTCTGTCTGGAATAGATGAATCAGATGCATTTTGTCCACATTGTCAATAATGCGTTGTGGCTAAGCTAGCTGGCTTAACTAAATGGTGCATTTTGTCTTTTTGAATCATTACCCAGCCATGACAACTGATTTGGACCACCTGTTTGCTGAGTCCACAAGAAGATGTTTCTGTATAGGGTCGATTGATGCCTTGAGTTTGAATATTGACCGCTCTCTGAAAAACTGAATCCCCTGTATTGAGTGCAACAGCAGGCCAGTCATTCACCCATGTGCTGATCAATATCACTGAGGGGAAAGGTGACTGATCATATGATACTCTATAGAAGAGAAGGTGATGGGGAAAAATGAGCACACAGGGGGCGAGTTCCATTTATTTAAAAACATAATACTTGTGTGCCTATATTAGAAAATCAAGTAGTTAGCTTAGCAACATGCTAACGGCAAACTCTTTAATTAACTGTAATCTGTCAATTATGAGAATCAATGATTGTTAGGATGTTTCCTTGGAGCCCATTTACACATCTTTTAATAACACTTTACAGTAGTTAACTAACATGAACTAACAATAAGCAATATTTTACAGCATTTAAAAAATTTTACTTTCATGTTAGTTCACAGTGCATTACCTAATGTTAACAGATAACATTTGACCTTATAAATGTTTTAGTATATGTTGAGATTAACATTGAGATTATTAAATGCTGTGTTGTTCATAGTTCATATTAACTAATGTAGTTAAAGGTGCGATATGTAGGATTGACAGCTAATGGTCGAAATGGGTACTGCAGTCCAAATTCAAAATATTGGAGATCGTTGTTTCCCCCGCCCCCTCCTCCTCAGACTCGACGCTCACGCGGGTTGCCAGCTTGAGGACACACAACAGGAGCGAGCGCAGTTGATAATGAAAGCCGAAGAAACTTACACACTGTAAGTTAATGAGTTGATTTATCCGCGTTTTAATATGCTCTCATTCATAGAGATTTTTAGATGGATGCCGAGGCTTTTTAGGTCGGGTAGAATCTGCGAGCTCTGACCCAGTTTGTTCGCTGGCTGCCATGGCTGCAATACACTGTGTTTTCCGCCAACTGGCAACCTGTGGTGTCGAAATACTATTGGGTAAACTGGCGGTGTGCGGTTTCGCACAGACCAAAACAAAAACAGACATTCCGACACGGAACATTTCAAAGTAGAATAACTGGCTGCAGCATTGGTTTTCTGAGAAACAAGTAGGTGAATTTAGCATGGTTCCTAAATATCTGCAAACATATTATGGTATTTTTATGCTTTAGTACAGTCAAAAACTTACATACAGCACATTTAAAGTGGGCTCTTAAAAATGGCTACTTATGAGGAAGAAAGGTGAAAGTCTGTGCTACCTGAGAAAAAAGGCTGTGTGTCAGTCTTTTGCCAAATGGGTAGGAAAAAAACACCCATTATGCACTGGATACATTGCATCCACTAGTCTGCTCCTATTGAATATACTTGACCAGAGTCAAATACTGCCTTGCTATTGTAGGAAATACTTTGTCATAATGACCTGTATTGTTCCCTGGTTCAAGAATTCAAAGAGAAAACTGAAAAATCTGAAAAGAAACTGCCAAAGAAACTACTAATGACTACACAGATTTCTTTCCAATCAAATCTTCTATTGAATGATAATGCCAATACCACATGCATCTGACTGGCAGGTAGCAAATCATGCCCAAAGGAAATATGTCAATGCGTTTTTTAGCTGGTAGAAAGTACTTCAGAAGGCCTATAGAGAGAGTGGTTATGCTAGAGCTCTAAATGAAATAAAAAAAAATATAATCAAAATGTTGAAACGTGAAGAAGACTCTCTTCACTCCCAGCATGCTCTCCTCTTTATCTGAATCTGTCTCTAATTGTCTCTTTGACCTCTTCCCCCTCCTTGAACATGTGTGAATTATTGATTGGAGAGTGTGATTTATCGTATGTGCCGGGAGCTTAGAGATGGACGGAGGGCGGAGTGTGCTGACTTTCTGCTCCTCCTCGTCTCATCTTCACTGTTGAAGGACCAATTATAAATTTGAATAGAGAACAGAGGGCTCTGTTTCCATACAAGCGGCTTCTATTAGCTGTCCGGTTGAGAGGTTCCCATGGCAACCTCCCAAAATTATGCAGCAGAAATCAAGCTATCATGAGGGGTGTGCTTTTAATATGCAAAACAAGGAGGAGGGGCCTGCAGTTAAGTTAAGGGATGACGCTGAATAAGAAAAAATATTCAAATCAGCTTAAAATGTAATCTGTGCTTTGTGTTAAACTGCTGAAATAAGTATACACTCATAAAATGATTTTTGTTGCTTGCTAAATGTATTCATTAAAATAAGCTTATTCTAGAAGTTAATTTCATTGTGTGCAGTCCATTTGAGTTTGGGAACTAGAACTTTAGTTAATCAGTGTTGGGGCTGCTTGCTTACAATAATTTTTTTTAAAGGTACAATATGTAAGATTTTTGGATTAAAATATCCAAAAACCACTAGAACAATGTTATATATTTTGTTGACTTGTGTACTTACATTATCCCAAATGTTTCCAAGAATGTTTAAATCCAGTATATTGTGTTTTATTAGACAGGTGAGCAACTGTTTGGATACATTCTTTGACAGAAAACGAATCATTGTTATATAGCTCAACACGTTTTCTTGATTTACCGCGAGTACCATGTTTTACCATGACTAATATCGATCTAGCTCACTGCAGTGTGAACAAGTGTCTCATAGTGGAGCAAACGCACATAGTAGCATTATAACATAACTTCCAACACGCTCAAATGTATCTAATATGATAAAACAGCGCAGCGTTACCACACATACGCATGAGCGGAAGAAGTGGAAGAGGCGTCTGCGGCATAAAAAAATCTCTACAAAATTACAGTGTCATCAATAAGTGTTCTCTAGTGGCGAAAAATTTTGCGTACTGTGGCTTTAATGTAACATTGCTGAAACTGAGAAAGGGATTTCTAGTTCCCAGCATGCCTTGCATGAGATTGGATGGGGAGAGCAAAAAAGAAAGTGTTATTTAATTCATTTTTGAGAAAGATACTCCGTTTTGTCTGAGGTATAGTAGCAAATAAAGTAGATATCTATGAGCAGAACCGAGTTATGTGAGTATAATACTTTTGAACATTCTGGTCAAAGTCAACACACATTCCATTGTTTTTTTTTATAGCGGCTTTCTGTACAGATGTGTGTGTTTAAAAGTTGGCATGAAAAAAAAAATCACCCTATTTTTCTATATCTATGTTATTATTATATGGGCATTTCAGACCGTGTAGTTATAGGAACTCAGTTATAGGAATTAGCCACCAGGGCGGTCCCAAACAAAATTTTCACCAAAGGCCATTTTCCTGGTTGCATTGAAACCGGCAGAACTCTGGAGTGACGTAAGCAGTACAACCTTAGGGGACAAATGAGTTCATAGCTCTTTACCACCCACCCGTGAAAGCTCTTGGTTAGGGGTTAAACCTAAGGGTTGCTTTAAATGTAATCATTGTGATAATGTTGTACAAGGTGTAACTTTTTAGATGTACAAACAAACAAGATCTATTCGATTAAACATTTTATTCATTGTCAAACTACTTGTGTTATTTATAGACTGGAATGTCCTCAATGTAAGGTGTTTTATATTATATTTAGGGTAAATGTACCCATTAAGCACACTACTATCTTTGAGCTCAGATAATAATAAAAGAAAAAAAAAATTATCATCCTACTTGATATCTTAACCAATTGATGTGTTTGTTACTATATACCTCCTGTAATTTCAAGCTAATCAGACCATTGCACACTGAGATATGGGTATCCATGTGTTCACACTGTCTGGTGGCCATTTTGAAAGCTGTCTGAAAGCTTTCACCAGAAAAGTAGCCCCTTAAATGGGCATTTTTAGATGTTTAAGCCTTTATTTTGGATAAGTAAAACTTCTTATTGCACAATTAAGAGATTAATGTTTAGACTTTTGCATATTATAACCTGGAACCTGGATGTGGGAAATAATTACAGTTAGATCCAAAAGATAGTTTTAGCAACATAGCGCAGGTGCCACAGAACATAGTTCGCTTACTAGCTGTATAAGATTGTGTGCTACACTAATATATTACTTCACAGGCATTACTGGCTTGTACTTTTAGATCCATTATATTATACATTTAGAGTTTATTGATGTTCTGTGGTTTTACACTGCTGTAATTTTTAAAGACTTCTTATTTTAAGGTGAGCTTAAAGGGTGCACTACTGTGAAAATCACAGCTTCAGTGACATCAATAAGAAAAAGTATAATTTTATAGATATTTTCAATAATAGCGGTCCATATTAAAATATGTATGAACTTAATACATGACCTAGATTATTTATTTAGCAAAATTGTCCTTTTAAATTTTATTTAATATTTATTAATCAAAACAATGTTTGCTGTTTAAATGAAGCTCATCCACATTGAACGTCTATGTAAATGCTTCATAAACAGACTTTAAATATTAACTGATAGTTGTCACTTCAAGTTAATCTTTATAAAATTATTCTTTAAAAATTGTGTTTAAAATAAACATGTTGTGAGCTTAATGGGAATAGGGGTGTGCTTAAAGGGTACAAACATGTATCCATTAAGCACAGCCAGACCTTTTGCATTTAATGATGTATATCTTAATTTAAATGCCTTTGGCATTTAAAATAAAATAAAATATTATTGTGTGAGAGATTCTTTTATTTTAACATAACTTCTTGTACTGAAACCAGTACCCTGTGCACTAAAATGTCTCAATGTAGACTTTGGTGAGCTTAATAGGTATGTTTACCCTATATTTATATGTAAAGACGATTACTGGATAGATTGGCTGAACATAAATATTCCATCAGGAGGGGTAATGAAGAATATCCTATGGCAAAACATTTTTAACGAATGCATAATAGTAGCCCATCTATGTACTATTAGGAAAGGGAATAGAGAACTTAAACTGAATCAAAGAGAGACGTTTTGGATATATAAACTAAAGGCTAATAAATATCCAGGGTTGAATGAGGACTTGGATTTTACTCCTTTTTTAGTCATTTGATATTTGAAGTGGTGTTTTTGAGTATGGAAATAAAATGTATTGGTGAATGTTAAATGCTGTATAGAGATGGTCACATGACAACTGTTAACTAATCAGATGACTTAATGAATGATACTGCTTTCACCTGTTGATGAGTTTGTTGTGTCGCTCTCCGTGAGGAAGGCATGGGCCGAAACGCATTGGAGAGTTTTTAGATTTTTTTTGTGTGTAGCCATCTGATAATAAAGGAGTTTTAATTTGAAAGAGTGCCATGGTCATCCTAAAGTTTACTTTGATGGACTATTACAAACCCTAGACCATAGAGCACCTTGACTGCACACTTTTCCCTAGTATGCACTCTCTTCTATTGGATTTTGTTTGAAGGATGTTTTGCTGATGTGAAGAAGCTGCTTCGTAATGCATCTATCAAATATGTGCTGCTGTTTCCGGCATGACTACATGTGACGTTTCAGGACCAGCGCTTTACTTTTGACCCCCCCCCCTTCCCTTTATGGTTCTGTCTCTGCACTGTTTGTTTTCTCTATGCAAAGTTCACATGTATATTATGTGTGTGCTTTAAACAACTGGAGAATAGAGAACGCCGTGATCAGAGTATTTGTTTTGTGTCGTGGGTTTTGTGATAATGGAGATGGAATGTAGACATAAGTTATGTGATTGAAAGAGCTAAAAGAAGGGTTAGGAGATGAAATCTCCTACGACAGCTTGCAGTGCTACATATATCATTGAGGCTGAGAAAAGAACACAATGCCACAGACAAAGGCTATAGTAAATGCCGTTAACATTAGCTTTCTGTATGTTAGTTTGTGGAGTAAGTATTTGTTTCATTCATCATTTTACACAATGTATATAATGAACAAATAAGAAAAGAGTGTCACTCCAGACATTAGCATAGATCACGGAGTGCCTAAACACAGGCGTTACTCTTAAATTCAAAAACATTACAGAAACTCCTCTAAATGTCCAACATAACTGAACATTAAACACTAACAACAACCTTTTACTGAAAAACACAAATTTACTCTCCTAAGACAGTCCCTTGCCAAGCATGCTGGGAACTACAGATCCACTGCCCAGTTAGTTATGTCAACAAAAATGATTCGTAGTTTTAACACAAATGAATTAAGTGAACTTCAGTTTTGGGTTGATTGAAATTAAATTGACAATGTGTCAAAAAATCTTATTTTTTGGATCTCTGGAATTTATCTCAACTTGATTTTCCAGTGAAGATGACAGACTTCACTCTGGTGATGTACGCTGGACTTCTTCAATCATTTAGTCTGCTTAAACCTGCTTAAACGATCGCAGTCTTGCTTTCAGATCTGTCTACATACAATCAACAACCAATGCAAAGAACAAAGTTTCCGCCCTACATTTTTTAAATTTAATAATCAGTATGTATGACAATAGGGACACACCACAACAATAACGATAACAGCACAGAGAAACTGTATTATTGGAATCACGTTCAGAGCAGATTTCCCAGCTGATGAATGATAAAAGCATTGACAGCCAATCAGAATTCACCCGACTTTAAAGAGCTTGAACATTTCAAGCGACAGATGACAAAACTGCAACGCACGCATAATAAACAGAACATTATTGTACTTTGATGTGGATGCCAATGTAGTTGTCGTTCTTGGTGTGAAGGACATTTATATGTCAGTCAGACATGTCTCTTCCTGTATACATAGGCAGAATAAGCTGTGGTGCAGAGATATAAAAAATAAGCTGTCTATGTGAGACTAAATGGCCTGTGAACATCTACAGGCCTCCAGATGCAGGTCCATTATCATTTCAGATGGTTCAGTTCTTCATTGATTTCCTGCTGACCCCGATGTCTCTGAACTCTGAAGTGTAAATCCTCCATGTGCTCTGGCTTGAGAGGAAAGTGTGTTTATATATGCAATGCACATTGTGGATAGATGGATTTACTTACAGCAATAAACAAGCCCCCACCGTGTTTCTGTTGCTGAACGTATGCGTTAGTCTTTCATATGCAAAATTCGTCAGTGCAGAGACGTTTGTCAGTATATCATTAAAGTTCATGGGTCTGAACAGAATTCGCTGGCTGAAAGCTGCTGACTATGTTGTACTACAAGCTGTAATCGCATGTTGTGATGCTCTAATTAACGGCTTTATCAACTGGACAGCTGACTGTGATTTGGAGCAGTTAATTACTGCAAATAAAGATGAATTATGATGGATTTTACAATGATGAATGCCACAGGGGCTTAATTACAACACACTTTAATGAAAGACATCCTGGCAGCTGTTGCAGTTTTGCTGTGGTTTGGAATGAAATGCAGTCGTTGCGTTTAGCTTCAAAGAGAATGTGTTACAATAGTTTTTTTTCCAGTGCTATCATAGCCTGTGAAATAAAAATGAATTTTGTCAGTTTTCATTGAATTAACATCGGGTTTGAAGTAATTCCCACAGATCTAGTTCAGAACTGCAATATTAGTCTATAAAATGAAAGTACTCATTGTTCAGATGCCCAAAGCTATGCTCTACTGGTGTTAAGCGGCAGTTTATTTTGGCCCAGAAACACCCACAGAAGACCGTCTAAAGCAGGGGTGTACAATCCTGCTTCTGGAAAGTTTAGCTCCAACTTGTCTCAACACACCTGCCTGGAAGTTTCTAGTATGCCTAGTAAGACCTCGATTAACTGTTTCAGATGTGTTTAATTGGGGTTGGAGCTAAACTCTGCAGGACAGTGACCCCCCAGGAGCGGTATTGGACACCCCTGATTTAAAGCCATTCAGAACCATTTTTGTCCCAAGCTTCCTTTGATTTCTGACTCCTTTTGAGTTCTGCAACATGTAAAGCCAGCCCATCAGATTGAAGCTGGTGATTTCAGCCAGCGCTTGCTATTTTCGTGTGGAATATGCATCAGATGGATGGGACAGACTGTGTGCGGTCTGAGGCTGAGACTAATGCCGAGTTCACACTGCACGATTTTAGGCACAATTTTTACTCTCAGACAGGCTTTGCAAAATCGCAGACAAATACCCAAAATCATAGGCAAATCAGTGCTCGTTTACGCGAATTATCAGACGCGATCTGAGAGAATCGCAGACGAGTCGTCTGACGCCCGTGAGATATTTGGCATGCCTAATATCTGGACCTGACGACGATTCAAAATCCTGCTGTGTGAAATGTGTTCTGACTGAAAATTACATCTGCGATGACCTACAGCCAATGATACAAGATACAAGGCAGCAGGAAGTTCAGGGAGGAGTTATAGACCAGAATATCAGTATTTTAATAAATATATTTACAATTATGTCAAACAGAAACAAAGCACAAACATTTGCTTGACCAGCCACAACAGCAGCACATTGCAAAAATATTTATTTACCTCCAACTCTCTTTGCAGAACACAATCCTTGCTCCCTGTGTCTCCCCAACCATTTCCTCCTCCATAATCTTTTTTTCTTTTTCTCCTTTTTGCAGCAAATCAGCGCACAGACATTTTGGATCACAAGCTTCTTGTGGGCTATCATTTTTAATAACAATTGCAGTCTCGTGCGAGAACTCCAATCTGACGCACGCCTTATTTCCTTGTCACTTCTCGCGTGTGTTTGGTTGTGAAACGTAGTTTGTGGAGAAGACAGAGATGTCGCCGTAAAGTCATGCAATGTGAAACCCCCTGTCGCTGATCCATTGTGCAGTGTGCACACAGCAGCGACTGAATGCTACCCCAGATAGTCATGCAGTGTGAAAAAAAACAGTGATCTGACGACTTGTGCAGTGTGAACTCGGCATAAGGAAGAAATGACTTGATGGAATAGATTTCCAGCTAGTGGAAAGAAACGGAGGGTCATGGAAAGACTACAAATTGTTCAGATCTGTGTCTGTGTGATGTTTGTACAGCAGGCTTGTTATCAAGGATGGAAAACAGCCACCTCTTTGTCACTAGGAAGGATGGGGCAGAAAAAGAGGTGACCTCCCCAAGGTTTTGGCTGATCTCTCTGATATGGGTCACAAGAAGGAGGGAGAGGGGACGGGATGGATAGATGGATGCCGTCACGGGTCACGGTCTGGAAATCACACCCTCGCTATCATTCAGAAACACAGAGGGTGGTGTGTGTGTGTGTGTGTGTGTGTGTCTCAATAGCTTTGGTAGCATATACCGTATGTTTTATGATATTTCTGCAGAATACTATATTTGAGAAATGCTGTATCCCACAAGGCAGTATGATTGCTTATCCATTTTGATGGTCAAATGAAGCAGTATCAAATGTGATTACATGATCACACTGTCCAAAAATTGTATCTGATACAGAATTGGGTTTTAAAAAAAGAAAAAAAAATCAGTAAGATGTTTTTTTTTTTTTATATTTTGGAAAGAGAACTTTTATGCTCACCAAGAATGCAATTATTTGATAAAAAATACAGCAAAAACTGTAACTGTGAAAAATGTTATCTATTTGAATATATTTTGCATCAATGCATCATTACTCCAGTCTTCAGTGTCACACGATCCTTCAGAAATCATACTAATATGATGATTTGCTGTTTAAGAAACATATCTTATTATCAATGTTGAAAACAGTTGTGCTGCTTCATATTTTTATGGAAACCGTGACACTTTTCTTTGATGAATGGAAGGCTCAAAAGAATGACATTTATTTGAGATAGAAATCTTTGTAACATGATAAATAAAATAATAAAAGTGAATAAAAGTATTAATCTCTTTAAAAAGTCTTACTGACCCCAAAGTTTTGAATGGTAGTGTATGTGATAAAAATGTAGCTTACTACAGTTCAAATGTCTGTTGCATATTGCATAGTGTGTCATAAAGTAGGCCTACATATAATAGGTTGTATAATCAGATTTTTTTTTGTTTACTAAGCAGCTGTGCAGATTTATTCACGGTGAACAAAAGCTCTTTTGATTGTTACTTGGGCTTTAGAGAGATGGAAAACGTATTTTCCTCTCTTATTGGACCATTCCCAACTCTACCTACGTTGTCACACCCTAGTAGTAAAAATCTTCTCAGAATGATTTGAACTATTACACACACACTTTATGGGATTTGCTTCAATTTAAACAGATGATAACCGCAGCGGAGCATGGCCTCATGGTAATCGATCAGGGACAAAAAGGTGCATTACACAAGTTGATTTGTGGACTAGCTGAAGCTAATCTAGGAGAAATGGCTGGTTTAAGGAGCGGGAGTGAATTTGATATGATGGAGATCGGAATACTTTGCCAGGAACCTCTGCTTCATCTTTCAGCCTCTAAAAGCATTCCGCCATTCCTGCACGTGCTAATGAGTCCCACAAGTCAAAGAGACCGTTTCCTCCTCCATCATTAGCTGTTTACTGCATGTGTGAAACACTAAACATGCCGTCTCTTGACTTCTCACACTTTCTAGAGTATTTACTGTGTAGTTGTAAGCATTGGCGGTGTAAAAACTATTTTTATTTGGTAGCATCAGACTTTGTGTGAACAGGCCTTAAAGGGGGAATTCACTGCTGGCAAGATGAACCTTCAATAAAACCCGACTGTCTATGCAGTAGAAAAGCTGATTTTCTTTTTAAAGTCTGTTCTACGTGGCTAGAAAATACAGAAAAAAGGTAGTCTCAGCCTCAGACCGCTGGCTGAACGTCTGATACATATGGCACATTTAACTGGAAACACTTTAGGAGTTTTGAAGTCGTCATAAGATTGGCTGAATTCTACAGGATGTCCAGGAGACATGTGTGTTGCGTTCTTTAAAGGTCCACCTGGAAACAAGTGCCGTGATGCCAAACCCCCTCATGGAAGAAGAACACGGTCGTGTTTACAACTGTGAAAATGAGCGCTTATCAGGATCGACTAAACGCTGGATTTTCAAAAGTATGTAAAGTTTGCAGCATAGACTCTTTAAAATGCGTCCAAGAGTTTTACACACCGGTCTGTTATTGTATGGACATTGACGTTACATTTTCATACCCCTAAACATGACGTGGAACAAAACAAACTGTGATTGGTTGCTTCACATGTCAGTCAGATGGCCTCTGGGCGGTCCTTTGCCAATGAAAGCTGCTATGGAGTCCAGACCTTCTGCCGTCAGTGTGAAGTTCTGGCTACTCGAGACTAGAAAGAAGGAAGCCTGAAGCTCTCTAGTCTGACGTCTCAATTAGTTTGAGACCTGTACCCTCAGCCACAGCGGACATGACCACATTTTCTCCGGTTAATCTGTTCATACACCGGAATGACCCCAAAACCCAACACACTTCTCTATTGCCTGGATAGAAATCACACTCAAACACTGAATTCGTTCCAAAACTCTACTAGCACAATCGCACCACCTGCCAAATTCCAACCTAATTCCAGCCAATAACAGTCTTTCCCAAATTTTGGCTTCTCAAACCATTGCTGATGGTCTCAGTCGTCCTGTTGTGTGTCGTTAGAGTTGATTTGTCTTTCTCTGGTGAGAACTTGGACGGCATTAGCTTGTGAGTACTGCAGTTGGATTGTGGTCAGTATTCAGTGTTTCTCACTGGCGGGTGAGAGTCTGGCCACTAAATATCTGTGCTAAATGTAAGTCCGCTGAATTTAGGAAATTTAGGGGGAGCACTGCACTGTGTGAATTTAGGGGGATCTTGCCCACTCCACTCACCGCTCGTGTTTTTGTCCAGTGCTGAGTTCTGAATGCCACGCGTGGAAATCCTAAGTGTAGACATTATGTAAATAAGAGATCCATTGTGTTGTCCGCTTCACTAATAAATATAATGGAACTTTGTGAGATTGCATTCATTGAATGTGAGACAGTGTTTTCCATTCTTGACAAGCAGCCACATACACGCTTCAACACATGGGCCCACCCGCATATAGATGCGGGATTCACTCTCGAAATTGTGGTGACTGACAGTGATAAATATTTATGTATTTATGTATCGAAATCAGGCTCATATAAATGTCAGGGAAACATGATTCTGGCTGCATGTCAATATCCATGGATCACTGGATCTTTGTAAGGAGTAAGGAACACTATATCGAGTCCAAACTGATAACCGTTTGTTTTACTCGCGTTTTCCCCTATTAAATCCATTCATGTAGCAGCTCTTCTGCCACTCAATCCCAGCTGAGGAGGCGTGTTTTTGGCACAATCTGTTTGATGTAGGGTGTAGTGGTGATTTGTAAACAACAATGGGTGTCGGGTCACAAGAATCGATCGCTTTATCTCATATAGTGTGTCATAGTGGATGACAACCAACGTTGTGTCTGCGACGCTTCAGGACATCCTGACAGAAAGACTAGTATGTCTTAATTTTCTTTCGGTCCTCCATGACTGGTTCCGTCACATCTATGGCGTTGACCAATAGGAGCACAGAAGCTCTTCCATACACAACTTTAAGAAAAACTTGCTGTTAAGTGGAATTATACAATGGAGGAAAGGTTCATGGAGCCCTGGCAACAACACCTCCTGCCTTCAGTGCCGCCGCTCCCTATACGCAGAGTACGCAGTTTGCGTAGGGCACCAACTCCCAGGGGGGGCACGATCTCGGTTGCTAAAAAAAAACTAAAAAAAAAAAAAACTTTTATTCTATATTAATATTAACATACATATACATATAAACATAAATATATATATATATATATATATATATATATATATATATATATATATATATATATATATATATATATATACACTCACCTAAAGGATTATTAGGAACACCTGTTCAATTTCTCATTAATGCAATTATCTAATCAACCAATCACATGGCAGTTGCTTCAATGCATTTAGGGGTGTGGTCCTGGTCAAGACAATCTCCTGAACTCCAAACTGAATGTCAGAATGGGAAAGAAAGGTGATTTAAGCAATTTTGAGCGTGGCATGGTTGTTGGTGCCAGACGGGCCGGTCTGAGTATTTCACAATCTGCTCAGTTACTGGGATTTTCACACACAACCATTTCTAGAGTTTACAAAGAATGGTGTGAAAAGGGAAAAACATCCAGTATGCGGCAGTCCTGTGGGCGAAAATGCCTTGTTGATGCAGAGGAGAATGGGCCGACTGATTCAAGCTGATAGAAGAGCAACTTTGACTGAAATAACCACTCGTTACAACCGAGGTATGCAGCAAAGCATTTGTGAAGCCACAACACGCACAACCTTGAGGCGGATGGGCTACAACAGCAGAAGACCCCACCGGGTACCACTCATCTCCACTACAAATAGGAAAAAGAGGCTACAATTTGCACGAGCTCACCAAAATTGGACAGTTGAAGACTGGAAAAATGTTGCCTGGTCTGATGAGTCTCGATTTCTGTTGAGACATTCAGATGGTAGAGTCAGAATTTGGAGTAAACAGAATGAGAACATGGATCCATCATGCCTTGTTACCACTGTGCAGGCTGGTGGTGGTGGTGTAATGGTGTGGGGGATGTTTTCTTGGCACACTTTAGGCCCCTTAGTGCCAACTGGGCATCGTTTAAATGCCACGGCCTACCTGAGCATTGTTTCTGACCATGTCCATCCCTTTATGACCACCATGTACCCATCCTCTGATGGCTACTTCCAGCAGGATAATGCACCATGTCACAAAGCTCGAATCATTTCAAATTGGTTTCTTGAACATGACAATGAGTTCACTGTACTAAAATGGCCCCCACAGTCACCAGATCTCAACCCAATAGAGCATCTTTGGGATGTGGTGGAACGGGAGCTTCGTGCCCTGGATGTGCATCCCACAAATCTCCATCAACTGCAAGATGCTATCCTATCAATATGGGCCAACATTTCTAAAGAATGCTTTCAGCACCTTGTTGAATTAATGCCACGTAGAATTAAGGCAGTTCTGAAGGCGAAAGGGGGTCAAACACAGTATTAGTATGGTGTTCCTAATAATCCTTTAGGTGAGTGTGTATATATATATATATATATATATATATATATATATATATATATATATATATATATATATATATATATATATATATATATATATATATATATATATATATATATATATATATATATATATATATATATTAAAAAAATGCATTTTACAGTGAATGCACTAGGCAGCAAGCATATGCGACGCGCCATTCCCGCAGAGCACCCGGTGTCTTCAAGGCTTCAAGCGAATGCATTAGCGTTTCACAAACCCTGTCATGGGCTTTGCCAGATGCGTGTGCGTCCTCAGCGCAAAATGTTTATTTTACAGGTTATATCCTCATTTGTAAATGCTACTAATCCACTTTGCATGAAAGCGCCTCTTCTAACAGTCTGACATTAGCTTCAAACTTCACTGAACGAGCGCCGGTGCGGCGGGCGGGCGCGCGCGCGCATGTGCGTCAAACAGAACGCAGTCGAGAGGAAGACATTAATGTTCAGCGCAAAAACATTCATTTAACTGAAATATCTGCTGTTGGACGCTAAATTTAGTAATTCACGTATTTGATGAGAGTAGTAGCTTTAAAGACGTCTTGCGTTTACATTACACGCTGTTTCTACAGGATAAAGAAATGACAATAACATTTACTGTTTCCATAGAGAGTGTGTGTGTGTTCCTGCAGAACATTCCTCTAATTGATTACCATTTGTATAACCACACACATACCAGTTAAACTATGGATTTGAAGCAAAACCATGCTAATTTATAGTTTCCATGAAATAACTACAATAACCCTGTTTTTATTATTATTATTATTATTATTATGATTATTACAAAAAAAATCAAAAAGTAAATTTACTAAATTCTAAATTCCATCTAAAACTATATTAAATAGCATTTTGCTAAATATTATGTTATATTGTTATTTAAATATATACATGCATGTTTGTGTATTTTTATATGATTGTGTATATGATTTATATGATAATAATTATACACAATAATAATTATACACAGTACACACACATATATATTATGTAAACAAAACTTTTATTTTGGATGCGATTAATCACGATAAATATTTCCCCAGCACTAATATGTGTATATATGTATATGAAATTTATTGTAAAATGTACAAAAATCTTTTTGTAAGTATTATTTCTCTATTTTCCCCCAGATATACTAAAACTCATGGGTCCAAACTTTTGACTTAGCAAGGCATCACTTTCTTCAAGCAGTCACTGATTCTAATGGAACAGACTTTTGTTTTATCTGTCGGTTTCTTTTTTTATTCTCTCTCTCCCTCTTTGTCATTTGTCACTTGTTTTCATTGACGTCCCACCCGTCTGTTTCCCTATCACTTCATCTTTCTCATTGTAACCCCTTTTCCACTCTCATCTGTAGTCATTGTCTCCCCATCCGTCACCTGCTCCTTTTTGTTTTTTGTCACTTTCTGCCCCCTCCACTCCTGTGTGTGTGTGTGTGTGTGTGTGTTTGTGAGATCTCCTCCTGCTGTCTGCTTCACACATTGTCCAAGATGTTCAGCTCTGATCAAGCCATCATGGCAGATGCTTAATTGTGTCTGCCAGGTCTGTGATGTGCTGACAGTCCCACAATCCCCTGGCACTTGTGCTCATATAGGGCGCTCGTCTTTGTCAGGCGGGATGCTGTGTTTTCTGGCATTTAGCTCTGAAATGTCAGCAAGACGGACAGGAAGAAAATAGAAAGGGACTAGTTTCTAAGTGCAGAAATCAAGCTTTCAGGTTTATTTGTTAAATGACTTACTTAGGATGGTGCCTCAAGACACAATGTCTGCTTTGATCATTCTGTGCTGCTTTGGCTGGATATTTTTTTATTCAGGCCTGCTGGTAACAAACATTATATGTGGTTTCAATACATGTCGCCTACAGGGGTTAAAGGGTTAGTTCACCCAAAAATGAAAATTCTGTCATTAATTCCTCACCCTCATGTCGTTCCAAACCCGTAAGACCTTTGTTCATCTTGGGAACACGAATTAAGATATTTTTGATGAAATCCAAGAGCTCTCTGACCCCTCCATAGACAGCAATTTAATGAACACTTTCAAGGCCCAGAAAGGTAGTAAAGACATCGTTAAAATCGTCCATGTGACTCCAGTGGTTCAACCTTAATGTTATAAAGTGACGAGAATACTTTTTGTGCGCAAAAAACAAACAAAAATAATGACTTTATTCAAAATCTCTTCTCATCCCTGTCACTCTCTTACACTATTCACTTTGTTGGGCTATTCACACAGTGCAGTGCTTCCGGGTTTTTACGGCAAAGCGCCGGCTCACTATTTGACGAGCACGATCCCATGATCACATGCATGCGTTGTGTTGCTTACGTGAATCATGTAGGAGAGTGACACAGAAGAGAAGAGATTGTTGAATGTCATTAAGTCGTTATTTTTGTTTGTTTTTTTTGCGCACAAAAATGATTCTCATCGCTTCATAACATTTAAGGTTGAACCACTGGAGTCACAAGGACTATTTAAAAAAAAAATTCTCTGACTTAAAAGTTTAAATTACGTTGCAGTTTATGTGTGGTTCAGAAACCTCTCGGATTTTATCAAAAATATCTTAATTTGTGTTCTGAAGATAAGGTCTAATGGTTTTGGAACAACATGAGGGTGAGGAATTAATGACAAAATCTTAATTTTTTGGTGAACTAACCCTTTAAGGCCTGTTCACACCGAGGACAATAACTAGAACAATAACGATATAGTTCTAAATATAAAAGAATAACAGAGACTGTAATAACAAAGGCACATTGGCACAGAGAAACTATATAATTGGAATTACTTTCAGAACGATTTTTTCCAGCTGATGAATGAAAAAACCCTGACAGCCAATCAGAATCCATCCTGCTTTAAAGAGCTCAAGCATTTAAAACAAGAGATGACAAAACTGCAGCGCATACTTAGAATAAACATAACTAATATAGTTATCATTATAGTTATCTTTATAGTTATCATTCTTGGTGTGAATGGGCCTTAATTCATAAAAATTAGTATTGCCAATAGTAAATACTCACCCTCATGTTGTTCCAAACCTTTATGACATTTCTTTTTCTGAAGAACACAAAACATGACATTTTGAAAAATGTCCATGCTGCTTTTTTTCCATACAATGAAAGCTGAGAGTGACCAGGTTAACCAAAAGTGTCAAAAAACACCCTAAAACTATCATAAATTAGTCCATGTTAGTGTTTATTGGCGTGAGGGCGGGGCAACCTGTCACTCACATGAGATCCACCAATAGCAAACCACAACCACCCAATCAATTCCCCATGGACAAAATCAAGCCCCGTCCTACTTTTGTTTTTTCTCGTTCAAGAAGCCGTTTCACTCGGATATATATCACAATAGAAAAGCCTATCGCAACTTCTGTTTCATGCTGACTTTAAAATATAGCTTTTGAATAAGTGTTAATAAAGTTAGGCTACTGTAGACATCTCTAGCTCGCCTACATGTGTCACTATGATGAATTAGGCAATATTTTAATCTCATTCTGTTTGACATTTAATTGGCATTTATGACTGCAGGATCATTCTCAGTGCAATTCAATGAAAGTGTAAAAGAGGGTTGTTTAATTAGACCAACACTGTTCCCATTTCATTACCATCTATCACAGCATTATTTTCTTTTGCAAGCAGTGCAGGTTTCCACCTCTTTTCCTCTTTCATCATCTCACAGCATGCAGCCGTCGGCCCGCCAGCCCGCAACACGCGTCACACTCTCACTGAATTCTCATTAAACAGCCCTTTACAGCGAGACCCACAGGAGGCGGTCACACGTCTGTAGCTCACCACCTTTGTGCTCCACTATTAGTGTCGTACTGTGTCGATACACTCTTGAGTAAATGCTTGCTAGAATAAAGAAAAAGAAAAAACAAGTTGTTTGATGTGTGAGAAGTTTTAAGAGCCATTTTGAGATGCTTTATTCTTATTCAGAGCCAGAGGTGATTATTTAGAACCAGGTATAGTGCGTTTGGAGGAAGTTCTCTTAGGAAATAGTCATTAATGCAAACTTATGTTTTATTGCTGAGTTTTTTCATCAAAATCAGTCTTCTAAACCACTTGTCCACCATCTTGGCAGCACGCGTCACTCCCAATAACCGAAAATGGGCAAAGAGGTGGGACGTGGGTGGACTAACAAACAGCAGACAATCAATTCCCCATGACAAATAGCAGAAGCAGACAAACGGCAGTACAGCGGCAATCCACCTGTCACTCAAGTGGCCACACCCTTAATTATGCAGAACTTTAAGGCTTAATATAATTTAAACGGATGAGTTATAGAAAAAATTCACCCCTCACAATTGTCTTGAAGGGCAAAATTAGCTGTATAGACCAAAACTAATTTTTGTACCAGACTGTAAACACATTTTTTTCTGCTGTAAAGTTGGCCATTTTAACATGGGGGAGATACAGATTTGACTCCCTTTTGGAGCCTGTCTCAGCGGCCAGTCGATGAATTGCAGTTTAAGTCACTTCTGTGTTGGCTTCAAGAGAGAGATCGAAAGGTTGCCGCTCTGCAATATTTATTTGCATATTGATGCACTTAATGTTAACTGGACAAGCGCAGCACATGAGAAGCACAGACGTTTTAATAACTACTCCATTGTGGAAATGTCTCATCACTGTATCATCTCTCTCTCTCTCTCTCAGACGGTGGCATTAGAGAGGCAGGTGTTTGATTTCTTGGGCTATCAGTGGGCTCCTATCCTTGCTAACTTCTTCCACATCCTGGTTGTCATCCTGGGTCTGTTTGGCACCATTCAGTACAGACCTCGCTATATAGTGGTGGTAAGTGTTGCTTTTAATTAAATCTAATTTTCTTCCAATTTTCTAATAATCTTAAATCTCACAACTGTTCAGGTAACATTTTATCATCAAAATTAAAATGAAAAAAATTGGGTTTGGAAAATTTACTTCAGAATTTTGACTATGATACAAAAAAAAAAGGAAATTGAATAAATACAAATAAAAACTAATATCACACACACGCACACACACACGCATACACACGCATACACCATAGGCGTAATGGTTTTATACTGTACAAACTGTATATTCTCTCCCCGTACACTAAACCTAAACCTACCCATCACACAAAACTTTCTGCATTATTAGAATTTTTTTTTTAAGCCATTTGGTTCGCGAGGACACAGGAAGTGTCCTCATAAACCATGTTTACGTTTGTAATACACGTCATTATACACATTTGTGTCCTCATAAACCATATATACAAGAACACACACACACACACACACACACGTACACAACAATAAACACACACCACAAAATTAGTTCTATTGTAGTTTTTATTTTTATATTTTTAGTATAATAATTTTATATTAGTTTAATATTTAGTAATTTTATTATGTGCTTTTGTCATTTTATTAGTTTTCTTTTTAGATATTGCTATATAGGTTTAATTTATTTTTCATTTCAATTTTGTTATTTCCAGTTAACCATTTTAATGCTTCAACTTGAATATATTTCTGTATTTTTTTTCAACTAATATTTATATATAATTTTATTTCAGCTTTATTTCAATTAGCAGACATGTTTTTAATGGTTTTAGTTAAAGATAATAACCCTAATGTATATGTTTATATTGCATCAAGGAATTGTCATGAAATAAAAAACAACTAAAACAACTTAGTGGTCCAAAATAGGCTTAATTTTCATCAAAATATAATTTATTGTTTCTTGAGAGGTTTTGTGAGATTCCCCAAACCATGCTAAAAATCAGTTTAATAACGGGGGTCAGTTCGTCGCATTTGTTCCTTTATGGCAGACACTTTTTAGAAGTGCTTATATGCAAATAATGTTTGTGGCACATGCAAATCTGCTTACTGTTGATCAAAGACAGCAGGCCTCTGAAGCAGAGCTGAACGCAGCCCTTTGCTGATAATAGACTCCCCTCAGACACTGGACCGGCCTTATACTTTGACACATTGTATGGCATTTTAATGCCCTAAATCTGCAACTAATTACCATGAATTAAATGATTAGAGTCCAGCTCCCTTCAGCTCCTCAATGGGTCAATCCATGATGCAGCTTCACTTCAAGTTCAACAGGATTATCAAGCCTTTGGTTTAGTTGATGAGACCGGAAGCAAGCTATTTTAGGAATGTTTTGATAATCAATAGCCTTTAGTTTACATCAGTAAAACCATGGCTGTTTGAAATGACATAACATACTAACTCTTGTTATTGCTACATATATTTATTTCTGTATATAGTATACTGTACAAAGTTGTAAATTTTCTGCATGGTTTGAAAAACGATGACCTACTAAATTTATATATTACCATTTTCAGCATTACAAGTGAACAAGTAATATCAGCCACAAAATGTAATTAAAAAAATGATTAATACTCATCCAAAATGGTATCTAGATGCTGTAAGAAACTTGAATTCATGTGACAACAATGCAGCATACTATTGTTTGAAACATTTATCGTTATAAAATGCATACTTTTCCATTTACTGTTAAAATATACATTGTATTTTGCTCAGTATGCACTAAATGTATTTCGTGTGATGTTGCTGTTTGAGCATGAAAAAGGTCTGCAAAATTACAAAGCACAAAAGTTATATTATTAAGGGAGTTATTCTCTACATCAGTAACCAGGGATGTCACTAGGCCCATTTTAGGAGCCCCCCTAAATTTCCATCCAGCCTCCCTAAAAATTTGCGATAAACTCCACCATAATATGCACACTAATTGGTGATCCTCAGTCCCCTTTAAAACTTGAATAGGCGGCAGGCTTCAGCCCATCCCTGTATTTTAGTCTGCATTATTCAGTGTGTTCTTCAATCCGTAGAAGCACAACATCATCAGTGTGCATTTATTGATAGATTAGATTATGATATCTGCATCTGTGTAGTTTTTTTGTCATAAATGCAGTTTACATAATAAGACGCGGGTGCAATTCATGACCCTTCCCATCCACTGTAAAATCTGGGATTATTTATTTATTTTAGTTTTTTGCAAATACCCTTTCATCTAAATGGCATAATACTTTGTGACTTTTCCTACTCTTGTTATACTTCAGTATAATAAAGCTGCTAAAAATTTGTTATAATATTAATTTTATAATAAATCCAAAAGCAAAACATAACTATAAAAGGGAGTGGAAATGGCAAATGAGCTAATGAGTGGTCCTCTGCTGCCATCTACTGGTTATAGTGATAATTTCATGTAATTTTCATGTTAAAAGTGTGTTTGTTTTCCACCAGGTGACAGAAATCCTCCAATAAAGCATGGCACATTTTTCATGTTATTTCCATAAATAAAAATGAGAAATGTAAATATTATTTGAAGTTGATTTTACTGCTTGAAGGTAGAGTTTAAAAAAATAATAGTGTTTAAAACATTACATGTGTTGAAAAAAAACAAAAATACACATATCTAGACAATTACAGTAATATACAGGTGCTGGTCATATAATTAGAATATCATCAAAAAGTTGATTTATTTCACTAATTCCATTCAAAAAGTGAAACTTGTATATTATATTCATTCATTACACACAGACTGATATATTTCAAATGTTTATTTCTTTTAATTTAAAAGGATTTTTAGAAATCTTGGCCAACTGAAAAGTGTGAACATGAAAAGTATGAGCATGTACAGCACTCAATACTTAGTTGGGGCTCCTTTTGCCTGAATTACTGCAGCAATGCGGCGTGGCATGGAGTCGATCAGTCTGTGGCACTGCTCAGGTGTTATGAGAGCCCAGGTTGCTCTGATAGTGGCTTTCAGCTCTTCTGCATTGTTGGGTCTGGCATATCGCATCTTCCTCTTCACAATACCCCATAGATTTTCTATGGGGTTAAGGTCAGGCGAGTTTGCTGGCCAATTAAGCCAGCAAACTCCATGGTACCATGGTCCTTAAACCAGGTACTGGTTGCTAATTTAAATACACTAAATAAAGGAGCGAGGCCTGGTTGGGTTGAGTTAGTAGTGTGTTGAAACTTGCGGTTATGGTAAAGGGCGTGATATTTAGATATTAGACACACTCAAAACGGCTGACCAATCACAACACGCTGATCCAACCGACCAATCAGAGCACAGTGCACTTTTTGAAATGGGGGCTTCATAGAGACAGAAACTAAACAGAGCGTTACGGACAGACTGGGAAGAGAGGTGCTGCAACAATGCAAAATATGTGAAAAATAATGTTTTTTAAACATTCAAGCTTATTAAACCTATTCTAGTACATCCCAAAAACACATTTAAAGGTCTGCATTTGGCAGACACTTTTCTCCAAAGACACTTGTATTGCATTAAAGGTACACATTTGATCTGTTTTTACTTTTCCTGGGAATGAAACCCATGACCTTGATGTTGCTAATGCCATGCTTTACTATTTGAGCTGCAGGAATAGCCTCAGAAGACTTCATTATGTGGCTTTTCAAACATGTTTAAGACATTCTTCACATAAATGTAAATAATTATTAGGAGCCTATTGTATCTGTTAGTTTTCTTATTATATATTATATAGTTTTTTCACTACTCCTCCTTCAAAATATGTCCGATTTTGTCCAAAATCTGAACAGATGATCTTTAGACTGAGCCGCACAGAAATGACTGAACCAATTTTTTTATTTATCGCAAACTTAACGAGGTCGACCCAAAATTGGTTCAAAGGCCACATCTCGGCCAAACTTAGATCAATCGAAAACCAAAATTGGTACGCTTCATCAGAACTGTGATCTGAGGGTCCATGCCAAATTTGGGAACAGTGCCCCCTACAGGTCATGAGATCTGAAAAATTGCTATTTTTGCTAATAACTTTTGAACAGATTGTTAGAAAATGGATTCCTTGTGTCATGCTGAATGCATGGATACCGGGATTGGATGAACCACGTGTCCGCCATTTTGAATTTTGTCATAAATTTCAATATCTTTTAAAATATTTGATGTATTGGCACAAAATTTGTCTTGAAGGTACCTGAGAAGTTTAAACACAGCGCCACCTAGTGTTCCAGAGAGGAAAACCAGTTTTTCACTCCTACAAATTTAGTCAAATTTTGTCAAATCGGCTCAGATGATCTTTGGACCCACACAGAAATGACTGATTTTTGAAACAGATTTTTAATGTCCGCTTCTGTTCCTGAGAAATTCCTCTTTGAAGTTGACCCTGCCAGTGTTTGTTGCCTTATGCTAGTTAGCTTAGCATGCCATTCTTTCTAATGTGGCTCTTCAGCTATCAGGTTAAGCATAAGATACATTAGCATCAAGTTATCTTAGCATGCTAATCTGGTTAACATGCTTTTGTGAGCTTATTCTCACACTGAAGGCTCTCCTCAGCTGCCTTAACTCAGCATCAACTCAGTGGCGCAATCTGTTAGGATTCCTGCCCTGAACCTTTCAGGTCGTGGGTTTGAGTCCTGTGTGGGGCAACTTTATAAAATTGTGTGTAATGTTGTGTCATTTAGAGTCAAAAGCTGCGGTTCTGCCTTCAAAGAGGTCAAGTCTCTGTAAAATTAAACAAACCGTTGTATGAGAGGCATGCTGTTTAAAGCAACAGGCTATAGCTTTGAAGATTGCTTAATCAAATCCAGTGTGTAGCAAGCGTTAAACCATGTGAATTGTGCATTTATTCCCCATGTGAACCAATGAAATTCATCATAAAAAATCATAAAAACATGTCCAAAATATCCAAAGAAGCCAAAAAACAGCCATAAAGGCTTGGCCCTGTAATTGCTGCAAGCAGCTATATTTCTACCTCTAATTGTGTATGAAACTACACAGCAACATCTTAATAAGCAATTAGTTTCCATTGAACTTTATAAATAAACTAAACAACACTGAGTTGCTCTTATAGATTTACAAATTTAATTTTAAACACAAAATTTGTAGATGGTGTGTAGAAATGTCAAGTTAACCAAAGTGGGAAAAAGTTGAGAAGCCACAAATAGAACAAAGCCATGAAAAAGTGTTGAAGACAGAAATGATAGACAAGCCTGGAAGCAAGACTTGCGGTTCTGAGACTCCTGGGAATGGTGAGAAGTATTGCTCAGGCTTGTGTCCGTGTCATGTGTTATAGAGACTCATTCTGCTTCACAACCGGTTAGAATTACTCTAGTCACCATATAATAGTGATTTGACATGTGAATCATGCTGTCTCAGGTGTATCGTTTCCCTTCAAGACATTCATCTTCTGAGAGACATATGTATTAAAGACTCAGTCTTGCTGATCTGTTTGTATTTCTTCTTGAGTCATGAATAGATGCAGTATCCTGTCATACAAGATTATCTGAGTTAAATACAACTTAACCCTAACACTTAAATGTATGAATGTTTCGCCAATCATTAAATCATATTCGGGTCTTTAGCGACCCAGATCTATATCTAACACGGATAAATACCTAAATGCTGCATTAGTATAAAACTCTCTTGATGGTTTAAAACTAATAAAATAAAGCATATTTTGTTACCTTTTGGAGCTTGTAAGGGTTCAGTTTGAGCAGATGTTTTATACCATCATCACTGTCCTCGTCAGAGCTCATTTACATTCAGCATCTGCCTCATATTTGCCATCTCAAACATATTCTCAAAACTATCATTTTCAACATCTTCAAAATAAATATTTTGATCGCTTACAGCTTCTTCACCATCAAGTGACAGTGACCCTAATATTTGATTGCGTTCAGGACTCGCTGTAAATCGCTGATACTTCCTATTCTTTTGTTTTATGCTTGCGGTAATTATGAGTGAAGCGTCACTTCATCATTGTCACCTTGATCAGTAAAGGTGAATTGCAGTCATCAGAGATTCAATTATTTTTGCGCAGAAAAAAATAAACTTACACTATTACATACCTCGGGCGCAAGTGACCCTATACAGTTTTTACAAAACATTAATTAGAAAACAGACTTTCTTTTATAATTTGTTTCTTTTTATGTTGTGAATAATGAATAGATTGAGAAATACTAAGTAGGTTGATGTCTAAAAAATGATTGAGGGGAGAATAGTGAATGACTTGAGGTATGCGTTTAAGGGTTAATTGGCTCGTCCCTCAGTCAAAATTAAGTGCATTTACAGTAACATATGTACAATGTAAGTTGATGAGGCAATTGACCCTGAGCATTTATGAGCAGAAATGTTAAGCTCATATTTTTGTTAAAGCACTTACATAAATTATGTAGTTCATTATTTGATCTGTAAAGTCACCTAAGTTGTCCTTTTGAGGTGGGACTACTTTGGATGAGGTGGGTGGATGAATCTTTAGTAATGTTAGTAAAGTTTGCTCCATTTTAAACTTTGTGAAGTTCAGTTAAAGTATCCACAATGGAAAAAAGCCTCGAAAAAAGTAGTCCTCTGATCTTTGTGTGTCAGTGGAGGAATTCCCAGTGGAGGGCGTTTTGAAAAATATCTCTTTTGCAGTTTGGTGAAAATTGCTCTATAAAGTCGTCTCAAGCTGGTCTGAGATCCACTTTTACTATTGTGAAGCATACATTTTTGTATTCTCTTTAGACTCCCCATGAGCACTATTTGCTTCATGATTTTAACAAAAATGTTTCTTTTTTTCTTTCTGAGAGTTATATACCAGCAGGCTCAGGGTGGAGCGCTAATTCAGATTAACATTTCAATGGAATTTATAGGCTTGTAAAATCCTAATTGATTGTGTTTGTTTGTGGTACATGGAAGTACAAAAGACCTGGAAGACTGGTGTTCAAATGAGATGTTCTGCTATAAAAGAAGAACAAAGAAAGATAAAAATCTGGAGTTAAAAGATAAGAGCCTGTTTAAAAGAATGGCTCTATCCAAACACACTCACTGCAGATGTTTTCAAGCATCTGCTGTTTTCCAGTATATTTTGAGAAAACTGCTCTGATGTTACTGGGACTGGTACTTGAACAGGTTCCGTTTTAACGTTTTATAATAATTGCCAGTTATCCCTTGAGTAAAAGTACTCATATGTGGTGGTACAGAGGCACAGTGATGGTAATACCATGGTACTTCTATCTATCTATAATATGGTACTGAATTATTTTATTGATATAATGTTATGTAACCTGAAAATTGTCATTTAATCCTCTGTGGAACACAAAAGAAGAGATTTAAAAAAAAAAAAAGTCATACTATGAAAGTCAGTGGGGTCCAGAGCTTTTTCATTGTATTGACACAAAACTTCACCAAAATATCATCTTTCATGCTCTGCAGAAAAAAAAAGTTATACAAGTTTGTAATTGCATCAGTAAATGATGACATAATTTTATTTGTTTTGGTAAACTATCCCTGTATTTTATGTATCGCTACATATATACTAATGTTCAAAAAATGTTAATGATTAAGATGTATAAATAATATAAATTATTTGGAATAAATTATTTTTAAAGAAGTGTCTTATGTTCACCAAGGCTGAATTTATTTGATCAAAAACACACTAAAAACAGTAATATTGTGAAATATTATTACAATTTAAAATAACTGTTTTCTTTTTGAATTAATATATATATAGATGGATGGATGGATGGATGGATGGATGGATGGATGGATGGATGGATGGATGGATGGATGGATGGATGGATGGATGGATGGATGGATAGATAGATAGATAGATAGATAGATAGATAGATAGATAGATAGATAGATAGATAGATAGATAGATAGATAGATAGATAGATAGATAGATAGATAGATAGATAGATAGATAGATAAAATAAAAATACCTGTGAAAATACAAAAAAAATCCTTCATATTAAAAGTATTGTGCCGTATTTTTAC
Organism: Rhinogobio ventralis; assembly: GCA_039654625.1. NCBI lineage: Eukaryota > Metazoa > Chordata > Actinopteri > Cypriniformes > Gobionidae > Rhinogobio > Rhinogobio ventralis. The sequence continues at coordinate 25,088,427 of CM077203.1, read as the reverse complement.
GGAGTGTAGCCTGTGGTATGTTGGAGTAATGAATTATCCATCTTTTTGACAGTATACGGTGTGGACAGCATTGTGGGTGGCCTGGAACGTCTTTATCATCTGCTTCTACCTGGAGGTTGGAGGTCTGTCGAAGGTAAGAGAGATTCCCACCTAGGTCAGCTGTCAATGTTTTACAGCTAAATGGCACCATTTATGATGTTTTTACAGACTGTCTGAATAGCTGTATTTGTACCAACAGCTTTGTGTCTTTGGTTACCAAGTGTCTTACTCTTAGGTCTTTATTGAACACACCAGACACTGGTACATAAAACAACAGATTTAGGCGCTGTGCTTCTTTTCCATTGTTAAACACTGTAAAAAATTATATGATCAATAAGTTATGACAACTTATGTTTTTACATTGCTTTAAATCTACAATATAAGTCATACAAGATCCAACTCATTTTTTTAAAGTCAGTTTAAGGTAATTTAAGTTGAAATGACTTTAACATCTAAGTTGATTGTACTTAAAAATTTAAGGCAGTAACTTTTTTTGCTCTCACATCTTGCGTCTTTTGCAGCGACTCACATGACGGCGCGTTCTAAGCACGAAACCCTTTTTTCTATTCCACTGTCCTGCGTCTCACATTTTTAACAGCAAAAACACATTCTGTGTGAACTAGCCTATTAAGTGTCTTGAAATCAGATGAAATCCTTTTGGAAAAGCGATAGCAGAGAGAAGTTGCGCGTTATCCCTAACCCATCCCATGATACACTTCTCTCTACATGTGCTGACAGGTCATGGACACAAACAATCAGCCCCAAGTGTGCAAGCAGTGCGAAACAAGCTAGCTGTATAATTTACACATTCTACTCTCAGTGTGTGTGTGCTTGTTTTTGACTCCTGCCTGGCCCAGTTTCCTGGACTCAGATTTCTTGTTCCCACAACAAAAGGCACTTATCTGCTTTCAGAAGTTGGAGTGAAACTGGATGAGAACATCTTAAAGTCTTATAGATGCATGCTGAGTAAATCTGGTACATAAGGAGCTGCTGTTATATCAGAATTAACCTCTTTTGCACTTTTGTCACAGTTGCATGGGACAAAATGGCTCAGAATATCCCAGGACAAAGGGAATAATTGGCCAAAAAAACATCTGAACTCATCAGAATTCGTATATACGACATATTGGGTGTGGGTAACCATGATTTTACCGAACAGAACCTGTTCCTTTATCAACTTTCTCATTTTTCCTAGAATAAAGCACCCAATTTTAGGATTAGGTTTAGGGTTAATTTGGCACTAAATTTGAGGGTTGAACCACATTTTAATTTCCCTCTAATCTAATGGATAGGGTTGGGGTTTTGTTTGTCAGGAATGTTGTTCCATGTCCAACAAAAGATGTTGATTGCATCCTACTACGCTCTCAGAAAAATGGTACAAAAGCTGTCACTGGGATGGTACACTGGTTCTAATATGTACCATTTAGGTACTAATATCCACTCTTTAGGTACAAAGGTGTACCTTTTGGAAGGGTACCGCCCCAGTGACTGCTTTTGTACCTTTTTTCCTGAGAGTGTACTTGGAAAATTGACAGTCACTATTGAGGTATGAAAGAATGTTCTTGGATAATACTTGGCCTGGTATTTGCATCTGCACATTTGCTTAGTATGTTTCTAGTAAGAACCTAGTTTTTTCATTGTTCAAGTGGCAAGAAAACATTGTTTACAATTTGTTTACAATTCAAAATGTTGCTTAAAAAAAAAATTACATTACACAAAAGTTTGGGGTCAGTACGTTTTTTTTTTTAAAGAAATGATAAGAAAAAAATATGTAAAAAAAAATAATTTTAAAATATCCAAAAAACACTAGAACAGTGTTATATATTTTGTTGACAATATTTTGTTGTGTACTTACATTATCCCAAATGTTTCCAAAAATGTTTAAATCCAGAGAAATAAGCGATTTTAACCAGGACATGGACCATCTCCGTGTGTCGCTTATCAATGACATCATACCTGCGTTACCCTCAGTTTCATTTTGTAGAAACCATGGAAACACCAAAGATGCTTTAATATATTATATGTTTTATTAGACAGGTGAGAAACTGTTTGGAGACATTCATTGACAGAAAACTAATCATTCAGCTCAACACAGTTAGTCTTATTGTTTGAATCTGTTTTTCTTGATTTACCACGAGTACCATGTTTTGCCATGCCTAATATCGATCTAGCTCACTGCAGTGTGAACAAGTGTCTCATAGCAGCCGCCGAGCGAACGCACAGAATAGCATTATAACAACTTCCAACACGCTCAAATGTATCTAATATGATAAAACAGCGCTGCGTTACCACACATACGCATGAGCAGAAGAAGCGGAAGAGCTCATCTGTGGCATAATAAAAGCTACGAAATCAAGGCGTCATCAAGCTACGCCTTTTGTTTGGAATAAGCGACCTCTAGCGGCTA